>MUZC01000108.1:901103-923151 GCA_002072015.1 Radix auricularia
TGATCTTTGTTTTCTTTGGTAGATGAGTGCCATAAAGAAATTCCAAATTCTTGTGCAGGTCTCCCCAAAGTGAACTAGCATTTTAGTTTTATATCTCTATAACATTTGTAAAGTTTTCCTTCCATGAAGCCTAAAATTTTGATTATATTTTTAATAACTTCAGTGACATGTGGATTCCATGATAGCTTCTCACTTATTATGAATACTTAGCATTTTGCATTTTTAGTATTGGTTCGTTCTTTTCCATGAATGAAATGTTTTGAATTTATTAGTTTCTTTCTTTTCGTTACTCTTTAAAATTGACTATTTTCTGGGTGGAAAGACATATTCAAGTTATTTTCACATTTTACAAAGTCAATTAAGTCTTTTTGTAAAATTTAGCATCTTTTTCTGATTTGAAAATTCTATAAATTATAAAGTCAGTAATAAATAACCTAACTTTTGTTGCTTTTGAGATGTTGTGTGAAAAATTATTTATATAATTTTAAAAGAAGAAGGAACCTAGCATAGTTCCTTATTGAACTCCTGAGTTGACCTTTATTTGTGCAGTTATACATCCATTAATTTTTACAGTTTGCTCCCTACCCGAAAAGAAGTTTTGAGTCCCGGGATTAAAGGGACCTGAAATACCAATTATTTATTTTTTTAACGTAATCTAAGACAATAAACTTTTTGGAATGCTTTTGAGAAAACTAGTAATATTGTACATATTTGATTATAATTATCAAAGCCTTCTGATAGTTCATCTATTAAACCTATTAATTGTATTACACGTAGTATTTTATTTACAGCCGTATTGATATTAGCAAAATATTTGTCCAGGTGGTTAATTATACTACTATAATGGATGTATTCTAGTAATTTACATATAAATTTTTATTTATAAGCATATTCAGGTTTGTAATTACGAGGGTCTGATTTATCACCTTTCTCAAAGTGTGGAGCTACGTTAGCTACTTTCCAATTATGTTATAGAGAGATTTAAAAAAGGGATTTGAGACATTTCATTGCTCTGTTCCTTAAAAAAATGGAAGCTTCATCAAATGGGTCACATGTTTTGTTAATTGTTTTAATATTTTCAGAGGGAATTCATACTTATCTCTTCTACAGTTATGCTATCTATTTTTTTTCCATTTGACATAAATTAAAAAAAAAAAGATTCCCTGTCGCCTGAGGACGAAAATGATGAAGCAAAATATGTTTTAAGGACATTACCCTTAGCATCATTATCATTATAGGTCTTATTATCTGAGCTTTTTGGTGTTGCTCTTTTCTATTGGTTACATTATATTGATTAAAAAGGTTGTTATTGTTATCTTTATAAATTACATTTTTNTATATATATATATATTGGAGGTTTCGCGTAACTTTTTGTGTCAATTATTGCATCTTAAAGGTTTTTGCGTCATTTTTTAATGGATAGCCTTAAATTTCTTTTATACGTTCTCTCACGTTTGCATAGTATTTTATGTTAATTTTAGAATTAAACCATCATTTAATAATTTTATTTATTTAGCTTTGTTTGAAAATTCTTAATCAGTTTACATTATTTTTTACATCTTCCCAAATTTCGTGTAGTGCTAATTGCATTAAATTTCTAAGAGGGCCAAAAAATAACTTAGAAATTAAAAAGACTTACAATTAAGCGCTGTATTAACTAAAAATACGATATGTCATAATGCATTTAATGAATTAAAAACGTAAGTATCAACAAGAAAATTAAATTTTGCTATGAAATAGTATACGTGTAGATATTGCAAGATAACCTACAAAGTATTAATATTATACACTTTTAATTTGATTTTAGTACCGGTATTCGTGCAATTTCTTATTATAATTTATAATAAAATATTGATAGTAATACTAACACTAATATACACTTTACCTATACAGGGTGGATTGAGATTACATGGGGGCCCCTTGCTGCATTCTTACATTATTATTCAATATCATAAGTTTTGGGCCCTTATTGAAATTTTAAATTATTGGGAGCACATGGCTTCACCCAAATCAGCCTTTCCTCAATCCACCCCTGATCCCATGTGCTATAAAATAGCTAACTTTGAAGGCATAAAAATAACACTCAAACAATATATATTAATGGATAATAGGCTTTTCTTTTCCTGATAAATTTCGAGGGAATAGAAATAAAGTTTAAAATTCCCTGTTATTAAACATGATTATTTAAAAAAAATATTGTAAACATATAAAAAAAAAGCAGGCAGAAGGATTAAAAAATGAGGACATAGCAACTATTATAATATCGAATCCCGCTAACTAAGAATTATATTGCGAAATAAAGAAAACAATTTATTAACTTTTTTAAGTTCTTTGACTCAAATTGTTTTTCTTATGGGACCAAAATTCAGGGGCGAAATATAAATTTCAAGATGTAAGAAATCATACTCTTTTAGCAAATGCCTTTATATAAAAATTAAAAAGAGGGACTTAACAGGTTTTGCAAAAGTTTTTCTCAAAATATTGGATACAAAAGTTGTTTTCTTCAATTTCTAGTTTAAATAACCATTGTGTTTTTAGGTGCAGAACGAGTAATAGCATCAATAGAATCTTCATCATTGAATACTGCTTCAACAAATGTACAAAATAATCCCACCTCGGATGACGTCAAAAGAAGAACGATTTTAGATAATTTAAATAAAAACCAACAACAGCTTCTTTTAAATCTGAATCTACCATGCTTTTTTATAAATAAGAATGATGATCCTAGTGTCTCACGAACATTCTTATCACATTTTAGTTATTCTAAAACAAATTGGAAATCACATGTAAGTATTGTTTTATACAGTTTGGTTTTGCTAGCAGTCATTGTTAAACCATATTAAAGTGTCCTCTGCAAAATTACTGGAAAATTTTATAAAAAAAACAATATAATTTAGGTTTTAAAAAATTAAATGTAAATGGAATGTATTCAATGAATACATAATCATGTTTGTTTATTATGAAGGGTTGTTAACAAATATCTTTTGAATAAAGATTGATCATGAAATTTTAAAACTATAAAACTAATAATAACTAAAAAAATCCAGCTTAATGTGAACATGCCTATATGTGTACATTTTGTAAAAGAAATAAACTTAAATAAAAGAAATAGATCTAAATAAAATATTAATTGTTGTAGGCAATATAATGTGATTTTAGATGCTTACATTTTTGTTTTAAATATTAGTCTACTTGATTTCTAGCTTGGAAAAATCGTTGTCAAGTACGGTGTGTTTTTAGCCTTCTTAGTCCCAGTGGGCCTGAGTGTACCGGCATATGGTCATCATCACCACATTACGCATGGAGTTTTCGCAACGTTCATTGTTAGCTTTGTTGCGCTTGTGATCAAACGCTTGTATAATAACAAACAAAAGATGGATTCTAAAGACCAGAACAATGAAAGGTAAAACAATATAAATTAAATATACACTTTTTTTCTAAGATTATTCAAATGTATTACTTTTTTTGTCGGTAGAAGTTTTCAACTGACCATTTATCGAAAAGTAAACGGTTATTTCTATTGCAGAATCTTTCATGAATTACAAAAAGAGGTGTCCACTTTTGTGAGAACATTAAGGGTAAATAATTTTGAGGACCTAGAAATATTGGAGAAGCCATCTAATGGTTATCATCTTTTACTTTTGAAAGATTACCCAGATGTAAGTAAATGTCTTATTCCAAACATTATTGATTCACATCCACCCCCATCAATCCATCGGCACGGGTTCAATATAGCGCCCGCCAAATCGACAACCGTCATAATAGCGACTACAAAATACTGATTATGTTAAAACAGCAACAGTCATAATAGCGACTTCACATTACCGACAGTGTCAAAAGAGAGACTGTCATAATATCGACTTCACCGCATAGCTATTCTTGTCGAACGGTTCTCCTAACATAGTTGTTCCAAACATGTTTGACTCATGACCGCGTTTCATTGTCTAAACTTACTCACGAACCCAAAGTGAAAAAAAACAACATAAGTGCTAAGAAAAAAAAAATGACGAAGCATTCATTGAAATAATTATTTTTGATTAAAATAAAATGTAAAAACAATTAATGACAATTAATCAATCTGATCTAGATGTTGCTGTTCACCAGTGATTCGTGTCTCCATAGTAACGTATTTCTTCATTTTCTGAGTCAGGGCTCTCTGCCTTGTAGCTGCTGCGTTTTTATGCCGTTAATAAAGCTGGTAAAACATTTACCATATCGAATATATACAAAACCCCAAGTAACTCGTTGTGCCTCCCAACAAACAGCACAACGATGTTTAAAAATCATATTATTGCAGGGGATTTCAATGCTCATACAGAAGCATTGGGATACCCCGACAAAAACGCATCTGGGCGTTACTTAGAGGAGTTGGAGCTCACTACCAGCTTTATTATACTACAGGACAAAAATAGTGTGCCCACACTATTACATACAGGCAACAGTGCTCTATCACGACCCGATTTGACCCTAGTCTCTGCGGATCTGGAGGCAAAAATGGAGTGGAAAGTGTTGCCAGAGGTTGGTAGCGACCAAATACCAATACTCATTCAAATAAATATCGAGATGGTGAAGGCACGCTTTGTCATGAGACACTGGCTGTTCGGCAAAGCCGACAATAGTAGATTCAGGGAAGGGATCGAACGAACGCTCGCGAACTCACAAGAGAGCTCAGGGAGCCCCAAGTCAATCGAGAACGCTTACAAGGACTTTGTGGGTGTGATTTTGTCGATGGCAAGGAAGGCCATCCCGAGAACGTGTAGGAATCGAAAGTTCCGACCTTTATGGAACAAAAAGCTGGCAGAACTTGTCCGTGAACGGAAGAAAGCCCGGAAAAAGGCGACCAGACTCAAAACTGTGGCTGCTCATGCCACATATAACAGATTGACTGCCGAAGTCCGGGAAGAAACTCTCATGGCAAAAAAAGAAGAATGGGTTAGTTCGTGCCGGAAACTCAACCTGGCAGATGTCAGAAATGTATGGCAGCTGATTGACTGTCTTTCTGGCCTGGGAAAAACTTAAAATCCAAGCCCATTGCAAACGACTACAGGCACGGCTTCCACAGATGCCAAGTGTGCCGATGCTCTAAACAAGCATTTTGCAATGGCGAGCTTGAAGCAGAAAGAGACCAAGCAGAGCCGCACCCTGAACCATCTCAGGAAACATGGAGAAAAGGCCCAGATGTGGGGACCGCATGCTGAAATCTTCACCGCTCCTTTCACTATGACCGAATTGCAGACAGCAATCAGTAAGTGCAAAACCGCCAAGGCACCAGGTCAATACAAAGTCAATAACGAGATGATTAAAAACCTTGGCACGATAGCAATGTCCTCGCTATTGAATATCATAAACAGGACGTGGTTGAGCGCAAACATCGTCCCAATTCCCAAAGAGGGGAAACATCGAGATCTCCTGAACAGCTAATGTCCGATCTCCCTAACATCGTGTTTAGGGAAGGTAGCTGAAAGAATGGTTAATGCCAGATTCTATTGGTATTTGGAGAATACGAATAGCCTGAACACCAACCAGGCGGGCTTACGGAAAGGAAAGCAGCCGGTCGACCAAGTGCTCCGTCTTCTCCAGTCCATAACAGATGGGCTCCAGAAACAAAGCAAACTGTGGCAGTATTTTTTACCTCCGACAGGCCTATGGTAAGGTCTGGAGGTCCGGTCGGTTGTTGAAACTACAAGCAATAGGCGTAACTGCAAATATGCACAGGTGGATCCAAGGTTTTCTTACAAACGTATGGCAGTGAAACCTCAAGTAGGAGAACGCTGCAGCAGGGCCTGTCCCAAGCTGCACACTGTTCTTGGATTACATCAACGACCTACCTGGTATGTTGCAAACCAGCGCTGCAATGTATGCAGACGATTTGGTAATCTGGAGTACCGGTAAGGATATCCACCGACTGCAACAGCTACTACAGGACGACCTTTTCGCTATCAGTAGGTACATGCAGAGGTGGCATTGGAAGTAAACACCGAGAAGACGGTCTATTCGTTATTCACAAATGGCCGAACCGTTCTTAAACAGGACATAGGGCTAAAAATGAACGAAGTAGCGCTCAAATGAGACAAACAAACGGTTTACCTGTGAGTCGAACTGGATCAAAAAGTACAAATGCATAACTTTGTACAAGACATGTGCTCCCAGGCAACCACCAAGCTCAACCTGGTGAAAAAGTTAGCTTGCACAAACTGAGGCGCTGGAGCAAGCACTCTTATAGCTCTATACCTGGGAAGTGTGAGGTCGGTGATGGACTATAGCTTGCCGGTCCAAGCCTATGCCAGCAAAACGGCATTGGAAAAACTGGGCCGAATCCAGAACAAGGCTCTGAGATTCATTTGTGGCGCGTACAGAACTACACCCACAGCTGCCGTGGAGGTCATTGCCAATGTAGAACCACTTGAGATACATAGGGACAAGGCGATCATCACCACTGCAGAAAGGTATCGTAGCTGGACACGAGGGACCCCTGCTACCTAATGCAACATAATTGGGACGGACGTGGGAAGTTTAAACGGTCTTCGTTCATGCATCAAGTACTAGAGCTTGATAGGACTGTTCAACCCCCACGAAATAGACACAGAACAATTAGCGTCCCAATAAAACCGCCTCATGTGGAAATGACACGTACCACAATACATTTGTCAATGACTAACACGACAGTAACGAAGCGCAGCCCTGAATATGTAAAGAAAGTGTCTGCCCTTGAGACAATCGAAGGGTTCGCGGAAACCCTAGTGAAAGTGTTCAGGATGGGTCTGCCAGCCGGAGTGAAAGAACTGCAGGATATGGTGCGCTCATCCTATACCCATTAGGAGGGCCAACAAAAGATGAACTTTCAGGACCCTGTGGGACCACAGCATCGAGCTACGATGCGGAGCTTGAAGCTATTCACAGGGCCCTGTAAAGTGTGCACCTAACACTGCAAAAGTCGGGACTAGTAGGTCTCGACACGGTCTTGTTTTGTGACTCGAGATAGCGCTCGAGGTCATGCTATCTAAGAAACGTAGAACCCACTTAGTCGACTCCATTTTGGAAGACGTGGGCAGACTCGAGAGACTTGGTGACAGGGTCATAGTTCAATGGATCCCTAGCCACGTGGATGTAGAAGGCAATGAGATACCAGACTAGCTGGCAAAAGCTGGAGCAGCCCAACCCCAACCAGATGTCCCAGTTACATATCTGGGTGCAAAGACTTGGCTTAAGGACCAATTTAGGGAAAAGTGGTGCCAGAAGTGGGAAGATGGAGCTGCAGCCAGAGGGGTATTCGCTAACATGCCCAGGCCTAGCAGATCAGACCAGTGGTGTGGTCTAAACCGAAGGGAACAGAGTTTGGTGACTCAAATGCGCACCGAGCATTGCCCAACCAAATCGTACTTTAACAGGCTAGATCACAACAGGGACCCTAACTGCCGCCATTGCAGCCAAGCCTCTGAGACGATCATACACTTGTTGACGTCGTGTCCCGTGCTTGACATAGCCGGGGAGGTTAGGGGGGACAGGGGAGTCCTACGTTAAGACAATGTTGTATGGCACTGCCCAACAGATGGAGCAGATTGCCCAAGTAATAAACAAGGCCTTAAGAGAGTAATCTCAGGCCTATAGAATATGTGTTTAGTTTAATAGATAATAATATTAAACTATAGTACTTATATTTTATTTTTTAATTAGAAGAAAACAACAATAACAACAATTTTACGGGGTCAAAATGAAAAGAGTCGAAAAATCCGGGGATCAAAAAGTCCTGTACTATCAGTGGGGGCGGTCCGCCCCGGCGGCACACATCTACATGTTTGCTCTTGTGGGCATTAGAAAAATAAAACATTTTCCAACAAGCGCCATTTTTTTAAGGTGGAAAACCAAAGTTAAACAAATATTCTTAATTTCAAGTCTTTATTAAAGGATGTACGCAACATTTTTTTTGATTACACAGTGTTTGTTATAACTAACGCAAAGCCGATCAAAAATTTAAAGTCGCAAAAAAGTTTTTTTTGCAAAATTGGGAGGTATGGTCATAAATAGCACTTTTACATATATGCAATTATAAATGAAAATAATAGAAGCCTCTGATGGGTTGCATGTCCTTGCAGGAAATATTTCGTGTATAATTACTATGTAAACTAGTAAATGAAAAATTTGAGCATCAAGTAAATTCCATTACAAAGTAAACCACCATACTTTTCGAATTGAACCAATAAGTTTCAAGGTTTTTTAGGCTGTACACTGTGCCGGTCTTAGCCATTGCGGAGCCAAGTTAGGGTAGGGTTAAGGTATTAAAAATGATAATTAGTGAAAAATAAGATAGGTAGGGCCTTTGAAAGTGTGAACGCGTGGCGGCCGCATAGATTGCAGTGGCCTAAGACCCGCCCTGGCTTTACCTACATTACAAAAAGAGGAATTTTGTAAGAAAAACGAGCGGTTTGCCCCCTTGATCTGTTAAAATATTTTAAACAATATAGATTGGAAAATTCTTTAACAAACATTATAATTTTACTAACAATTTTTTCAACTGTTGCTTTCAGTGTATCTAGCTGTGAAAGTAGCTTGTCCAAACTGCGGTTGAAAAATAATTATCTTCATGTCATGAGTGATTTAAGACTACAAAATATTGCAATATTTTTCAATAAAACAAAGTATTACACATAATTTAAATTTTGATAGCATAATACAAGATTATTTCTACTATAAAAGTATTGTAAGCAAATGTATAAATATTAGAGCTGTTATCGATTAATTTAAAATTAATCGTTAACTTTTGAAAAATTACGGAATAATTAATGAATAATTTGTAATAAAATTAAAAAATAAGATTATGACGTCATCAAACTGAAAATTCAAGGGAAGTAACAAAAACTGGCTATTGACTTGTTGAAAAAATTAAATATAGGTCGGTCAACATAATGTAAATGAATTTAAATTTTGTTTTTGTTAATTAAGTAAAAACAATGTTTATTTTTTATATCGTTTGCCTTATAAAAACAGCTTTATGTTAAAGTTTACGTTTTAAAAATATTTTTTTCAATGGAGAAGTTTGTAGGTAAAAAAAAGCAAACTATTGTTATTTGTTAATAATTTATGATTTATAAACATATCGTTCAAATCAATGAAACGATATGCTACGAAATTTCATCTCCTTTTTATAGATTAAAATAATTTTAATGGATATACATCTATATTTATATAAATCAATGTATCTAAGAATGTCTGTCCATTAAAGCTGACAAAACAATGCAATCGATCACGATGAAACTTTCGGAAATTAAGGGATGCTCTTACGGAATGGTTTATGTGAAGAAGAAATTTGAACATTTATATTAATGGTGGCCGGGTGCCCCAATTTTTTTCCATTATTTATTTGTTATATACTAATTAATTTATGCGTTAACTACATGAAAAATGAATGGATCTTTACCAAAATTACTTCATACATACGTTATAGCACATATTAAAATACAATACGGTATGGATCTCATAATGTAAATTGCTTTGTGGCTAAGGGTTTCGTAAGCGTTAAAGACTTTATTTTTGCCAATATGAGATATTTACACATTGTTTAAGCGTTAACGACATGGGAAAATGGATAGATCATAAACAACCTTTGTGTAAAATAAATTGATTTCCCATATAAAGAAATTCTATTCAACAATTTCTTATGTTAATCCCTTTGGGCTGGGGCCCTGTTTTTTTTTTTTCATAAACTTTAAAGATTTTATTCCCCATTCTGTGCCATTTTCTCGACAAATATCGATAATACAATAAATATGATTAAAAAAAAAATTAACAAATTTTTTAAAATGTACATCCTGCACCAAGTTGGCCAGGGAACCTGTAAAGTCATTATTTATCTAGATATTTAAAAAAAGGTATGCCTGCGTGTGTGTGTGTGTGTGTGTGTGTGTGTGTGTGTGTGTGTGTGTGTGTGTGTTTGTGCATGTCTTTTATAAACTATGCATCAGATCGTAAGAAAACTTTGGAGATAGTTTAGTACGCTCCCTCGATGATTACAGGCAGCATTATCTTCATATTTAGCACACATGGGGCAACAGGTGCCCACAATGTTAATCTTTGTCTACATGACCTATTAAAATAGTTTAAGAGTTAGCTACATTGTAAATTGATGTATCTTAATCAAAGATAGTATATAACATTTTTACAACAAAAAATAAAATACGATAGGGCAATGAACTCTAACTGATCATTCCTTTGCGGTCTGGGGCACTAAATACCTTTTTTCTAAAAACATAGACGTTTTTATTACAAATTCGATCATTAATGATCTTGAAAAAAAATGACAAAAATATCCTATATTGTGCAGATTAAAAATGAAAAGGAGTTTTTAACTTTACATTTTTCACTAAATGGGGGCATAATAAATATTTTTTTCTAATTTGAGCTATATAAATATAATTTTATGCATTAATTACTATTTATAAGAAAGGATCTTAACCAAAATGTGTATACAAAAACTTAATAGCCCATATTAAAAGGCTATAGGGCACTGAAAACAAAAAAAAATGTAACTATTTACAAATATGAAATACAAAGAACATTTTATTTGGCATGAATCCTTTGAAGTAAGTAAAATTTATCACATGATAAAAGAAAATAATTTAAGTATCAACAGTTAATCGGATATACTATTTAATATACACGTTTTAAGAATGTAAATAAACCTTTTTATTATTGTTAAGTCAGCATCCTTTCCGGTTATATATTAAAAGCAATGTTTTTAAATTACAAAATTAGTCTAAGACGTAATAAAATACTACATGTAAATGACAATCAAACAAAAAATATTATTTGGTGGGGGGGAAGGGGATTTAGAATTTTAAATATATTATTTTTTAAACACACAAATATGTAATTTCGTATAGCATACAAGAAAGCAAACGCTGAACTGAAGCATTGCCACTTAGGTTTCTGTCATATTTTTTAAAACACATCATTCATTTGTATCTTTAAATTTAGTCATTGTTACTGAGATCGATGCAACGCACGACAGGTCAGCTAGATTCTAGAGTAATATTAAACTTCTTTTTATTTTATTATTTTTCGTTTTTTTCATTTATTTCCGATTGTAACAATTTTATGCGGACGTTCGAAAGGAATCAATTTTGTGCGCTGCTTTCTAAAAATACTAGCGTGACGGACAGACAGACGTGACAGAGAAAACATACATTTCACATTATATATATATGACGGAAGTTTTAAAAATAAATATCTTTCAGCTTCAATCTCTTTATTTTAAAACAAATGTTCATCAGAAAAAAATGAGTATACATGATATAAAAATTAATGTATGTACGTATGTTTGTTCTTTATAGCTCACTAAACCACTCATCCGATCACGATTAAAATATAGTAAGCTACCGGGATAGTTTGTGAGAAAAAACATTTTGAAAATTGACACTCATGGGGGACCGGAAAGCTTAAATGTTTGTTTTTTTTTCTTTAAATGAGCTATATTAGAATTTTTTTAAAGTTTTAGGTTCTTGGAAAATGAACGGATCTTGAACAAACTTAGTACATATATATTTTGTAACCCATATTAAAACAGCGCACTGCGTTCAACCTTTAATGTCCATTCCTTTGGGCGGGGGGCCAAAAATTTTTATTTTCGTAAGTGTTTAACACTTTATTTCCATTCTGATTTTAAAAAACCTTGAAAGATAATGAAAGAAATATCTATCATGATTTCGATTGAAATAAACAGGTATTTTAAAGTTAATCTCTTGCGCCTATTGGGCTTGGGGCGCTTAATATTGTTTTTTCTTATAATAGGTGTATACTAAGTGTTTGGATCTTAACCAAACGTGGTGTATATTGATAGCCCTTTATAAAATTCTATGTGAAATTGAATTTTTAATCTTCATCTCCTTGGGCCGGGCTCCTGATTCTCTTTTCGTAAACGTTTATTTTATTTCACATTTTATAACATGGTGTCAACAAATGTAGCTAATATATTAAATATGATCATAATTAAAATGAACAAATTTTTCACAATTTACATCTTGCACCTACTGGGCCAGGGTACCTATAATGTCATGTTTTGCTTATGTATATATAAAATTATATTGATATAAATCAATGTATGTTTGCATGTTTGTCCATTAAAGCTGAATAGAAAATGTATCCGATCACGATGAAACTTTAGGAAATTGTTGGTTGCTCTTACGGAATGGTTTGTGTGAAAATGAAATTTAAACATTGACATTCATGAGGGTCGGCGGTCCCAATTTTTTTCCATTTATATTTGTTATACACAAATTAGTTGATGCGTTTGCCACATGAAAAATGAATGGATATTTTCCAAACTTAATACATACATACTTTATAGCCCATATTAAAATACAATACGTGTTACTGTCTCGACAAATATCGATTATACATTAAATATGATCAAAAATGAAAAGAACAAATGTTTTAAAATTTACATCTTGCACTAAGTGGGCCACAGAACTTTTAATGTCATTATTTATCCAGATATATAAAAATTAAAGTATGTGTGTGTGACTGTGTGAGAGAGAGAGAGAGAGAGTATGTGTACGTGTCCTTTATAAACAATGAATCCGATAGTTTAGTACTCTCCGTGGATAATTACTGGCAGCATAATTTGCTATATTTAACACTCATGGGCCGCGGGTATCCAAAATGTCAATTTTTGCTTACATGAACTATAAAATTAATTTCAGAGTTAGCTAATATGTAAATTAATGGATCTTAATCAAAGATAATGTATAAAATTTATACAGCCAATGATAAAATACTATAGAGCACTGAACATTACTTTGCGGCCAGGGGCACACGTGCTTTTTTTTTTTTCCTATAATCTGTCAGTAAAAATAAAAATAAGTAGTTTTTATAAGGAAAATAATATTGAAAAATAATATTTTTTTTTACTTAACATTATGAAATTTAAATTCATTGACATTAAATTGAAATACCTATATTTAAATATATCTCTTACAAAAACTACTATATTTTTTTTATTCAAAACATAAGTTATGGGAATTTTATTAAATTTTCAATTTAATGACGTCATAAATATAATTTATTTTATAATTTTTCGTCTTATTCATTTATTTCCAGTAACAATTTTAATCATTTTTGGTGCGCCGGACGTGACATTGAGAATTTTATATATATTATATATNATATATATATATATACACATACACAAACACACATATGTAAAGGGTCACTTTTTAGTTTCTCTGTTGCCTTTCTTTGGCAGATAACATAATTGTTCTAACTAAAAGCGTACAACAGACCAACATTTAAGACATATTTGACAATATCAATTTAATAAGTAGAGTAAATTGTCACAGATATACAATGATTTCATAGTTACACATTATACTATACCCATACAAATTTTAATTAATTTTAGTTAACTTTGGCCAACACTGTTAATTGGTATTTCAAATGAAAATTTAAATTATAACTATATTTAATTTGGATACTCACCTGCAATGGCGTAGCTAGAGCTTTCGCCCGCCCACGGCGGTCTCCATTTTGCCGCCCTTTTAAAGGACGTCAAGAAATAACGTCAAACATGGAGGGGGAGAGATAGGGGTCACACATTTGAAGTCACATTAAAACCTTTTCTTTCAATATTTAAATGTTCTTTATAAATGATAATAAAGAAATTAATTTGATAACACTTTTAAATCATTAGGTTACATGGTATTAAACAGGAATATTTTCTTGCAAGGACAGGCAACTGATCAGCGGGTTCTATTATTTTCTTTTATAATTATATCTTTACCAGCTGACCCTCGTGCGTTGCAACGATCTCAGTGATAATGAATAAATTTAAAAAACAAATGAATGGTTTTTTAAAAACAATTATATCAGAACTATATTTCTTTGTTATTTGAGAATATCACCTGAATCAGCAATTTTGTTAAAACAAATAAAATGTGTACAATGGGAATTTCCATGTGGAAAATACCATAACTGGGTTAGTTTCAATTTTTACAATGATTTTTTCGGCGAGTCATATGTTTCTTTGTATCACTGCATACACAATTAGAGCATAAGTTATTGTAGAATGTAATCTTTCAGAAAATGTACAGTTTTCCTATGTTAGTACATATAGAAAAAATACTGTTGCTGTGTGGAATGGCTGATATATATTTATATAAATAACAATAATTATAGGTATTTTCTTTACTAAATTCTATTTTCGAGTGTAAATTATCAAATGCGTAACAAAATATTTTACTTTTAAAAGACATAGTATTGAAGCAGGTTTGGTGTACGGCTTAAAACTTAAGTCGAAAATCAGTCCTTATTTTCAAATTTATATGAATTTAAGGTATCAATTGTTAATTTCAGACTACTTCACTGCATATCCTTTATGCCATTTATTTCAGGCACACGTTCACATCATTTTAAATACCTTTGAATTGCCTAACTAAAGTGGGTACACATTATTTAATACATTCTTGAAATGAATGTCTATGCTTTAAGCTATCATTTCCAACATTAGTCCCCTGACCATAGCGGTCGTTGTTTGGGGGGGGGGAGCGCACGGTCACATTATAAGAAAAACACCCCCTCGTTTGCCTATCTTGAATGGCGGCCAATAACTCAATTTCCTCTCTGACCATGTATGTTTTTGCCAGCTTTTCCGCTCACGACCTCTTCTACGGTGCTTTGAAGGAAGATTTTTGTCAGGGTATCATGTCGTAGGTAATGACCGACCCATGCCATTTAAATCTCGTAATTGTTATTTTAATGGTTTCTTGTCGAACCGTAAAATGACATTAATAAAGTTTCGTAAAATATCAACAGAGCTATTGTTACAAAAACAAAATAATAGAAAGGATTTTAAAAGCTATTTAGACTATTATCAGAACATTTTCAAGGATTCTCCTAAAATATTTATGTTAATTTAGTACATTGATGTTATTTCAAATTGCTTAACGTGTGAAACCAATTGGAGCATTTAATAATAACTATAAACCTTAATATAAATGCTTATTTAAGTCATATATACATTTTATTTTCGGGTTTTTTTTTTTTCTTTAAAATATCTACAACAGTTATATGGCGTCTAATACATACAAAACATTGATTAGACTCGTGGTTACTCTGCTCTTCACAAGAATTTGAATTTAAAAATGACATACTGCTGTAAATCTTAGTAAAAAACCAAAGTATAATTACCGAAAGCGTCATCGAATACCATTCACTATCTATCTTAAATGATGAATAATGTATAAAGCACAAAAACTCTTTCAGCATATGATTTTCTAAAATAAAACCGAATCAAATTAATTTTAATATAAAGTTAGTAAATACAATGTTTTAATCTTGAACAAAATGAGGGGTAGGACTGCAATCAGGCTTATAAAAAATTAAATGGAAAAGACGTAAACAAGGTAAGGGTTAGCCTGACCCTTTCCTTGTTTTAATCTTGACAACGATACAAAATACTGATAACTTAATGAAAATAAATTGTAGACGATTAAAGGCGTTTCTCAAAAAGTATTAATTTTTTTTTACCCCAGTTGAACACCTCGGATCTCATTTAAAATATTTCAATACAAGAAAATAAGATCAGAAACAGAACTCAACATTTTAAAAGCCTTACAACAAGCAGCATAAATTCTTATTTTACTATAAACACAACACGTTTTCTCCTCATCCATAGTATTTGACATTTTGTATTAAATAATTTGTATTGTTGTTTTGGCTTATGGGTGTTTGCATGATCTAAGCATGTCTTCGTGTATTTTACATTTTTTAAAAAGAAATTTGAAATCTAAACATTGTTTAGAGCGCCGATTCGTATCTAAAAAAACAAATTACACAAACTATTTGCTTTATTAAGCTTTATTTTACAAATAATAGTAAACGTTTCGGCACATGCCCTCATCAGTACAATAATATAAATAATTACTTACATATATCTTAAAACATCTTAGAGTCTATGTGATAAAAAATGAAAAGAAAAGAAAACAAACAAGGACACAGAATATTTCTTACTATTTTCAAATAAGTCTCTTGAAAATATCAAAGAATACATAAAATGAGATTGATATATGGACACAAAGATTTTTTCACTCAAAGGGGAAATGACATTATTTATTGAGTTAATTTATTTCACTGGTGCATATTTTGACAATGGATTCAAAGAGAACTTATTTAACATTTGTAAAACGATTATTGATTTATAATTAATTTGTGGGAATAAAAGACATACTAAAGGATATACTTTAAAAATCGTACTAATATTTATGAAATTACACTTCTAAATTATATTTTTTTTACACTTAAGTCTTATTTGAACCCAAAGTACTGTTTCGTCCGTATGACTACTAACTTTAATTAATCACAATATTTTTCAGCTAATGTTGGAACTAGGTAAAACTGTGAATCCCAAAGTGGGGGCGAATGCCTCTTCGTGTGCGCTGAAGCGATCCTGGGGGGCGGTGAAGGCAACGGGAAATTATGGGGCATTGATAGCACACAAAAGGAAGAGAATGTTATGAATATATATATTCCTTTCATATGATTTATATTTTCTTTAAAGAAGATTTGACGTTGGAGGGTTACCGCATATTCTGTTACTTGCATTAGTTGTTTTTTTATATGTGCAATTACGCACTTCCAGACTGCAAGAACATTTGAAATAAAATTAACTGGGATAAAGAAGATCAGGATGGCTCTAATTTTCAAAATCATAAAATACAAATTTATCAAACAACAGACTTGACAAAATTCTTTTTTTTTTCAACAGCAACCAGAGAAGATGGCAACGGCTTGCTAGCGTCTTCAATTATGTCGAAAATTGATTACCAAATTTGGAAAACCTAATACTGTTGGTGAAAATCAAACTCTACCGGCTATAAGTGAATTAATATGGACTGTGATACATATGCAAGCATGGAACATTATCAAAATTCTTTTTGTATTAATACTGTGCAAATAAGAATCGATGAAAAAGCCCGAGGTGTTGTAAATGTATTGTGTATCTATTTAATACATATTTCTTTTCTATTGAACTAGAGGCGTCTACTTTGCCAGGAAATTAGGCTCTATTTTGGTCAAATCGTGGTTTACAAAGAAAAAATTTGTCCAGAATAATAACTTGATAAATATTTGCAAATGCATTTCAAAACGTAGCTATACATGATGAATTTAGATTTAGATTTAAAACGACTACTAACAAGTCTGGCTGGAAGAGGAGATCCTGATGTATGGACTGTATTTTTAAAAAAAAATAATTATATTTCATTTATCACATATAGTTGAAAAAAATTCAGTGCGGTAACTAAATTATAACCACAAAAATAATTGCTAATAGTCTATCGCGGCTTCTTAAAATTACCACTGATTACTAAATTATTTTCATGATACCAGATCAGGTTCATTTCCCATTTATATGATATCGATTTTTATTTTATTGAACTATTCTTGAATCGTGGCAACGCCACTGTCAACAACGATCCATTCTAAGAATTTCTTTAAAGAAAAAGTGTTCTTAATGATGTATGTCAATCGAAATAGTAACACAAGTGTGGCATTAATGTATTTTTAAAGTGGGAAAAGACCGCACCTAGCAAAAGTAAAAAATGCTCTTGCAGAAAAACTAACTTGAACTTTTCCTTTAGGTCATAATTTTTATTTAGGTTAAACACTCCTAACAGTATATACCCTGGAGTTTAATCAGCTTCAGCACTTAACATTAAAATGAAGATATAGAAGAATGTTTCCAGGTTCTCGAGGTTTTGAACCCTCCTTTTAAATCACACAGCAAAGGAATCCAACTGAGTCTTGTACTTGTAAGCAATTGTACCTAAAATAGTTATCTTTTCAGCAAAGTGAAATTGCAAAACTGTTTTCTCCTGCTTGCCTAGAGAAAATTAAAAGTTTTTATCTGAAATGATTTGACATCAACATAATTTCATGATTTAACAAGCTTTTACGCTGAAGTCTTACATTAAGTTAGTTCAGATTTTCATAAATGTCAATGGCAAACATGAAGTCTGACTTACACTCTTCATTAACTAAAATTGTAACAAAATTGCAAATAAGCCTTCCATCTCCAGCAGCATAATAATTTCTTCCTTGAAATTGCATCATTCGCCTGAATAAATTTCCCTTACTCACACAAAAACTGTTATTTCAACCTATTTCTCAGCATCTTCGAATAAGTGCTGGCCAATAGTTGCTTATTTCATTTATTTCAACACTAAGAAAGTATATGTCATGTTTTTTTTAAAATCTTTCTGGAAAGCGGGTGGGAAGCAAAAAAAAGTTTGGCAACCACTGGGCTTTGGCTGGGGCTTTGAATACGGATGATGCATACGAACCAACAATCAACTGCTTAGTCTATACCATGATCCCAAAATAGCTGTTGCGGTTTTGTTTCCTTTGTGCCTATTTTGTTTTTTTGTTTGTTTTTTTTTTATTTTTAAATTTTTATTTAGTGTAACAGAAACTTGAGAACCCTAACATTTAAATGAGATTTGTTTGTTTCTAAAAAATAAATTTTCAAAACAAAAACACGAGTAATCCTCATCAGATGCTTTAACTTTAATTTTGACATAGAATCAAGAGTCTTTATGTTTTGAATGTAAATTGACTCATTTGTTTATCCTTAAGTATTAAGTAACTCTGATGAGTGGAAAAAAAATCACATACTGTGGCAGTGATGACATATATATGCCACGCGTGCCACAGATGGCGAGAAGAGCGTCATCAGCCTGTGAGCTACTAAAATATCAATTCCTAAATTAAACAAAAGTGCTGGCTGGCATTTCGTGTTGGCTTTTTGCTAAAAAAAAGGTTTTACTTTAACTTTGAGCCCCCGGCCCCTGTAATGTTTGCAATCACTGCTCTAGGGTGATTGAGATAATTGTCTATCGCTTTGCTAAGCCTGAAGGAAGACACAAAACACATGGAGAGAGAGAGAGAGAGAGAGAGATATTGAGAGACAGAGAGAAAGAGTGAGAGAGAGAGAGTGAGAGAAATAAAGCGAGAAAGCGTATGTGGAGAGATTTTTAAAAAAAATTGCATTCATGTTTATACATAAGAGTGAGTGCGTTGTTTGTTTTTCGTTGTTTTTTTTAAAACATTAATTTGGACAACACAGAAAGGGGCTATAAGGTGTATGAGAAGTTAATACCTTTAATTCTTTGAATTCAGCTTTAGAAAAATTAACAAAGTAAAAAATGTAATGCAAAAGTAGAATTTCCTAGAAAATCAGCCTATCGATTTTCTGCACACATGAGGTTAAGCTGTTACGCTGATGAGTCATGTTTTCGCAGATATTGTGTAATTCTGAGAAGAGAATTTATTTATACGTATGTTACTGACAAACCGAATACTATTTTTTAAAAGTTATTTGCAATAGTGAACCGTTAAGCAAAATTGTATAGGGCAATAGATACAAAACAAGATAAAAGGATAACAAATGCAAACAAGTCGTTTCAGATTGTAAATATAAAATAAGTTCAACAAATGTGTTAATGAAACAGTCCCTATTATTATTTACTAGCAATTTACCCGCGCTTTGCTGCGGAAATTAGATTTCAGTTAGCTTTGAGAACCCGAGAATCACCAATTCAAAACACCAATTGATTTTAATCTGAATCAAGATGGATATACTAAATATATTAACTTCAACCGCTCAGGCTCCTACGTACACAAGAACTTGGAGATTTAAAGATGCGTCCTTTTTAAATAACTCATATTGGGGAAAAAACTATATTTCGGCTATTATACCCCTTGTGAGAGGTGATTTAATATTTTTTGCCTTTTAAGGGGAGGGGGTATTCATCAACTTCCAAAAATGTTAAGTTTCTACCTACACGGAAACTTGGAGAATTAGTGTTGATTCAGTTTTATATAGCCCATTTTAGGTGAAAAAAAAGTTTTGGGCCCCCAGTGACACATGAGAGGAAATTTTTAAAATTTATATAATTATTTTTCCTTGTCAACGTGCAGGGGTATAATAAGATTTTCAATTTTTATAAATCTCACATAAGAAAAAAAACTTTTTGGCGCCCCGGCCCCCATAAGTGTGTATTTCAAAATTCTTTTACACCGACTTTCGTCGTGAGAAGGCAATTAACTATTTCACAAAGTTTCATGCTCCTACCAACATTGAAAATTAGATAATTAGTAATGAGTCTGTTTATAATATAAGAAAAATTATATTTGGTCCCCCGGTCCCCATTAGTGGGAATTTTAACATTCTTTTTTGCCAATTTTTGTCAGGAGATTGCACTAAACAAATTCCGAAAGTTTCATGTTTCTACATACGCGGAAAATTGACAAATAAGTGATTTTCAGTTTCTACATAGTTTCTACAAATATATTTGGAAAAAACTAAATTTGGGCCCCTGGTCCCCAGTAAAGGATATTTGAAATATTTTCAGCCTGCTACCATCGCGAATGTGAATTTAGCAACTCCCCAACGTTTTATGTGTCTACCTACACGGGCAATAAGTGACTTATAGCTTTTTAATTTTTATAAATATATAGGAAAAAATATGTTTTTTTGGCCCCGGCCCCCATGAGTGTGTATTTAAAAATTCTTTTACATCGAATTTCGTCTTGAGAGGGTACTTTAACATATTTCCAAAGTTTCATGCTCCTACCTACACGGGAAATCGGAGAATTAGTGATGAGTTGGTTTTTAATATAAGAAAAACTATATTTGGGCCACTGATCCCCCATGAGAAGGAAATTTAATATTCTTTTTTGTCAATTTTTGTCGGGAGCGTGTACTGAAAAAATGTCCAAAGTTTCATGCTTCTACATATACGGGAAGTAGGAGAATTAGTGAATTTCAATTTTTACATAGCTCATATAAGGAAAAAAAAAAGTTTTTGGGGCCCCGGCCCCCATGAGTGGGAAATTAAATCTTTTTTTCCAACTATATATGGGAGCATGTACTTAACAAATTTCCAAAGTTTCATGCTTCTACCTACACGGGAAATAGGAAAATTGGTGATTTTCAATTTTTATAGAGCCCAAATAAGGAAAAAAATGTTTTTAGGCCCCCGGCCCCACATGAGCGAGATTTTAAAAATTCATTTTCGCCAATTTTCATAGAGAGAAGGTACCCAACAACTTCCCAAAGTTTTATGCTTCTACCTACACGGGAATTTAAAGAGTTAGTGATGAGTCGGTTTTTAATATAAGAAAAAGTATATTTGGGCCCCTGGTCCCCCATGAGAGGGAATTTTAACATTTTTTGTGCCAATTTTTGTCGGGAGCGTGT
The DNA here is from genome assembly GCA_002072015.1 of Radix auricularia. Taxonomy (NCBI): domain Eukaryota; kingdom Metazoa; phylum Mollusca; class Gastropoda; family Lymnaeidae; genus Radix; species Radix auricularia. The sequence continues at coordinate 922,351 of MUZC01000108.1, forward strand.
ACTCAAAATTTTTCCAAAGTTTCAAGCTTCTACCCATGCTTGAAATAGGAGAATTAGTGATTTTCAATTTTTATATAGCTCATATTAGGAAAAAAAACATTTTTGGGGCCCCGGCTCCCAAGAATGGGAAATTTTACTCTTTTTTTCCTATTATAATTGAGAGCAAGTACTTAACAAATTTCTAAAGTTTCACGATTCTACCTACACGGGAAATAGGAAAATTGGTGATTTTCAATTTTTATATAGCCCAAATAAGGTCAAAAATGTTTTTGGGCCCCCGGCCCCACATGAGCGAGATTTTAAAAATTCTTTTTCGCCAGTTTTTGTCGTGAGAGAGTAATTAACAATTTCCCAAAGTTTCATGCTTCTACCTACATGGGAAGTTGGAGAATTAGTGATGAATCAGTGACTCAGTCAGTGAGTGAGGGCTTTCCCTTTTATTAGTATACTAGCAATTTGCCCGCGCTTTGCTGCGGGAAGATGGAGTATTAGTGATAAGTGAATGAGTGCATAAAAAACTATATTTGGTCCCATGGCACCCAGCAAGGGATATTTTAAATATTTTTTCACCTGCTGCTATCGCGGAAGTGTATTTAAAAAAACACCCAACGTTTTATGCGTTTACCTATTTAGGAAATAAGAAAAATAGTGCTTTTCAATTTGTATATAGCATATATTTGAAAAAAAACACGCTTTTGAGGCCCCGGCCCCAATGAGTGTGAATCTTAAAATTATAATACGCCAATTTTCGTCGTGAGAGGGAACCCAACGACTTCCAAAATTTTTATTTTTTACCTACAC
>MUZC01000108.1:931259-965050 GCA_002072015.1 Radix auricularia
ACTAGATTGTGCCAGGCGCCGTGGCGCCTGCGGCGCCCCCTTTTTTTGGGCGCCTACGGCGCCAACCTTTTTTTTAAAGACCAACTAACTTGTCCTTTTTTGATAAATACGAATTATTAAACTTTATGAAATGTACGCAAAGTATTTATTTAATAATAATAATAGGGGTTGTATTTTGCGTACCGATGCACACCAAACAATGACGTCATCATATTAAATATTTTTACAGCGCTCATCAACACACGATTTTTCAACTAAACCAACATGCTTTAGACTGTCGTACATCGCTCCTCAGCGTTTCAACTAAACTAACAAACATACAGAACCACACCACTGGGTGTTTATATATATTAATGTAAAATTGATATTTCGTCTGCAATTAAATAATTTCTTCACATTTATATCTATAGTTATTTAACAATGACTAAGAGAAATTAGTTCGACCATCTTCGTGTGATTTTATTATTATACAATACAATGAAAAATTTTAGAAATGTTCAATTTTCTTTTTTTTTTAAATGCGCCAATTAGCTCAATCTTACCCAATTACATCTAATATATAAAGCTGAAAGTTTGTTTGTCTGTTTGTCTGTTTGTCTGTTTGTTACCAATACAAATCCACACCGTTGGACCCAGGGTGGTGAAATTTTGCAGGGGACCCCACTTTGACCTGGAATAGGTCATAGGCTATGTTTTAACCCAAGTTGACCACCCCTAGGGTCAGTGGGGGCATTCTTTTGCTTTTTTCCTTATATGAGCTATATAAAAAATAAAAATCACGTCAAGAATATTTGTGTCAAAATAGTGCGCACTGTGCAGGAGTATAATATTAACATTCCCTAAGCGGGAAAACCCCATTAGTTTTAGACTATAATATTTCCATGACATATCCCCAATCTTTACTTTACATTTAACTCACGGAATTAAATCTATACCCTGAAACTTATTGCAACTTCAAAAAATACATTATCATCAAGGTATAATCATAGTCATTAACATAAACACATCATCAGGGAGCCAGGGTGGTGAAATTTTGCAGGGGACCCCAATATGACCTGGAATAGGTCATAGGCTATGTTTTAACCCAAGGTGACCACCCCTCGGGTAAGGGGGCCCATTTTTTGCTTTGTTCCTTATATGAGCAATATAAAAAATGAAAATTAAGAATTCTCTTATTTCGCGTATTATACAACTCTCCGTGTAGGTAGAAGCATGACACTTTTGTAAATTGTTGAGTAGCCCCTTTGAACGATTATTGGCGTAAATATTCTTTATAAATCACAAAAAGTTTGGCCCGGGGGCCCAAAAACTATTTTTGTAAATACTGAAAATCGATACACTTCCGCAATTGTAACATGTTGAAAAAATTTTAAAGTATCACTCTTTGGGGGCCGGGGGCCCAAATGTATTTTTCCTTATATAAAAACTGACTCATCACTAATTCTTCCATTTCACGTATAGGTAGAAGCATGAAACTTTGCAAAGTTGTTGAATAGCCTAATGTGACAATTATTGGCGGAAAATAATTTTTAATATCACACTCATGGAGGCCAGGGGCCCAAAAGCGTTTTTCCCTTACAAGGACTATATAAAACATGAAAATCACTAATTATCCTATTTAAAGCCTAGGCAGAAGCATGACACTTTGGGAAGTTGTTCAGTACACTTTTCCGGTGGTAACAGGCGAAAACAATATTGAAATTATGACTAATTGGGGCTGGGGGCCCAAGTGTATTTTTTCTTCTATGAAAGCGGACTCATCACTTATTCTCCGATATCCNGAATTAAATTTCATGGAGCTGGGGGCCAAAAAATTTAATTTCTCCTTTTACTGAATATTGCAATTTTTCGTTTTTCCGTTTATGTAGAAACATGAGAATTTGGGAAGTTGTTTAGTACACTCCGGAAAATGGTAACAGGCAAAGAATATCTAAAGTATCACTCAGAGGGAGCCGGGGAGCCTCAATGTATTTTTTAAAAATATAAAAACTGATTCATCACTAATTTTCGGATTCCCCATGTAGTTAGAAGCATGAAACTTTAAGGAAACTGTTGAGTTCACACCCGGGCTGGTAACAAGCGAAACAAATATTTAAATTCTCACTCAATGGGAGACGGGGAGCCAAATGTATTTTTTTCTAAAATACAAAGTTAATCACAAATTCTTCAACATCCTGTGCAGGTAAAAGCATGCATATTTGGGATGGTAGCAGGCAAACTTATCACTCAATTGCAGTTTTTTCACCTTATATTAGCTAAATTACAAATAAACAAAAACTTTGGATACTCTGTAAATGCATTTTTTTTAAAAACTCGGAAGATACAAATTTGAAGACCTATGTTAAAATTCGTTTGGTCAATAAAATAATATTTTTTCAATCTTTTGTGACCCTTGGCCCCTAATCTCTTTTTCGTTAACGTTTAAAACATTTTACCATTCGTTAACACTCTATTTTTTAAATCAAATTTGGACTAACAAACATATTCATCATGATCCAAATGGAGATAAGCTGTTGTTTTGAACTATACAATTTGCAACCATAGGGCCACGGACCCAAATTTTAGTTTTTAAAAATAAGTTTTAATTTTTAATAGCAAAAACACATTTTAGGACTGGAGACCGGTTTGTTATTTTTAACATTAGTTATGTAAAAGGTAATTGTCTATTGAGTTAATGGATAAATTATTGAACAAAAGAGATTTTTAAAATAATACAATTTCCAATGGGGTTATGAACTTTTAACGTCTGTTCCAAGACGGTTTAGTTAATATATTTAGAATATCCATCACAATTTAGATTGAAATCAAAGGGATATTGAATTAGTGTTTACCGTTTCTAAGCGCTAACTGAAATCTTAAAATACCGCTGCAAAGCGCGGGTAATTAGCTAGTATTAATATAAATAAAGCAATTTCAATAGCGACTATAAGTTCTTTTCACGGTTTATTTTCCATTGTGGCAATTCATGCGAGTAATCGTCCAACTAATGCTCAAAGGCTAAATTCTTCTTAAAATGAAACATAAAGTAAAAAGATCTCTAAAAAAATGATTGGAGATTGATCTTCTCATTAACAGTTTTTAAGTAACATTCAATGACTTCCCGTTATCTTTTATTCAAGCACACACTACTAATGCATTGGCATAAATTTGTGTTCATAAAATTAACGGAGATTTTCATACTCCAGTGCATAATTTTAATTATACATAAACCATTACCTGGTAACGTCTTTAAAATATATTTAATTTCGCTTTTAGCAATCAATAAAATGAATCGTTATTTCACAACTAATACAAACACAAAGTCACATGCACACACATACGCACATACACACACGCACATGAACACACTCGCACACATGCTTATTCACACACTCGGATTATAATTAACATAAAAGGTAATATCAAATAAATTAATATAATTAAAACTTCATGACGCCACTTAATTTTTATTTTACGGCGCGCAAAACCACACCCTCTGTTAATCTCAAACCCAAAATCATTACGATTTTATGTCTATATGTTTAATTTTAAAAAAGTAATCCAGAGTTGCGGGTCATAGGAACTTCACATCGACGGACGGAAATGCGCATTAGTGCATTAAATAATACTAGAGGCAAGTACCCGGCTTCGCACGGGTTTTAAATAGGGATTTCTGGAGAAGCATACACAATGCTCTTTCGCAAATTAGCGTTAGGAGAGTGTACTTAAAAAATTCACAAAGTTTCATTCTTCTACATACACGGGAAATAGTCGAATGAAGGATTTTCAGTATTTAATAGCATATAATAGTAAAAAAAACTACATTTTGGCCCCCGGCTCCCATTAAGTGATAATTTAAATATTGTTTTCACGTGTTAACACTGCGGGGTTGTACTCATCGATTCCTAAATTGTACAGTGCTTCCACCTAAACAGAAACCTGATCTTTCGTGAGACGTGATTGTATTTCGTTGTCTACATTTTGTTAATAAAGCCCGCTTAAGAAAAAGTACATTTGGGCCCCCTGCACCATATAAGTGAGAATTGTATTTATTTATATTTTTGCCATTATTGCCAGGAGAGTAATTTCCAAAAGTTTCATGTTTTTACGACACGGTACAATGGAGAATTAGTGATGAGTTTGTTTCTAATAAAAGAAAAAACATTTGGGCCCCCGGCCCCCAATGAGTGGGAAGTTTGAAATTCTTTTTCGCAAATTAGCGTTAGGAGAGTGTACTTAACAACTTCCCAAAGTTTCATTCTTCTAACTACACGGGAAATAGAAGAATGGTTGATTGTCAGTATTTATATAGCGTATATAAGATTTAAAAAACACAACATTTGGGCCCCCGGCTTCCCATGATTGGGAAGTTAAAATTGTTTATCGCAAAATATCGTCCCTTTAGCGTACTTAACAACTTGCCAAAGTTTCATGCTTCTATCTATCAGTAAAATAGGATATTTAGTGATTTTTAGCTTTTATATATCTAATATATAAAGCTGAAAGTTTGTGTGTTTGTTTGTTTGTTTGTTACCAATACACACCCACACCGTTAATATTTAAGTATACTTAACAACTACCTAAAGTTTTATGCTTTAACCTACAATTGGAAATATTATAGTCTAAATCGAATGGGGTTTTCCCGCTTAGGGAATGTTAATATTAGACTCTTGCACAGTGCGCTCTATTTTGACACAAATATTTTTGACGTGATTTTAATTTTTTATATATCTCATATAAGGAAAAAAGCAAAAAATGGGCCCCCTTACCCTAGGGGTGGTCACCTTGGGTTAAAACATAGCCTATGACCTACTCCAGGTCAAATTGGGGTCCCCTGCAAAATTTCACCACCCTGGGTCCAACGGTGTGGATTTGTATTGGTAACAAACAAACAAACAAACAAACTTTCAGCTTTATATATTAGAAGATATATATATATATATATGTATATATATATGTATATATATATATATATATATATATATATTAGCAGTTTAATGAAGTATGTTTTAAGGCGAGAAAAAATACATTAGGATATAACTATAAAAAGAAGCACAAAACTATAAACGTCATACATCGTTTATTCTATGATGATTTTAAATAAGGTACTTACATATCTTTACTTATTCACAATGAGATTCCAAACAAATTATTCGTTTCTTCTCATCAATGTGACGACGACTTTAACAGAACCATCGATTATTTAAACTTTGCAGGTGAAACAAAGTGAAAATGAAGGCATCCTGGTTTTACTTAGGAGTTTTGGTTTTATTCATAAGCGGTAAGCATGTCACCCATGGCAAAAGTGCAGAGCAAGAATGTGAGGTGAGTATTCCAAACAACAAGACATTTTTTCAAAGACTTCTGAATTATTATGATATGGATGGCAGAATCATTATTGTAGAATACACGCTAAAATTTACTAATGTCAGCGACAATTTCAACTTATCAACACAGTCAAGTCCTGATTCGTATCAGCCTTGGAAGTAAGTTATTCATTTCTTAATAATGGTACAAATGATCTGTTATATAAGTGTTAGGGTTAAAGCAAATAACAACTACATCCCTGTGAACAGTTATATATCCATATTCTGGGCAATGTAAGTAAAATGTTTAATTCTATATGCTTAGTCATTCTAGAACTCTTCGACCTTTTAGCACTTATTGTCCACTTATCTTCTAAGTGTAGAATATTCAATGCAATAGTTTAACTTAATTTGTTTTGAGTACTATTATGTTGTGTTTTTTTTTCTTTATAGGTGGTACGGTACTCAGGATATTGGAAGTCCCCGTCTCTTGCTAATATACGATTTCATGGATGGAGTTATGGCATACATATTAACACTTTGTACTGCCAAAGAAGAACTCAATTTGAGTGTCAATCCATCAAACTGTTTGGACAAGTTTGAAAATGAAACTTTCGAAGAATTTCTTAGAAATTTTATGCTGAAAGGTAAATAACTTCAACAATTTGAATTAGCTATAATGATTTTAATATGTAACAAAACTAACATTTTAAATTGATGATCTTATTTTCATTTCGATATGAGTTTCAGGAAATAGGTGAAATGCCAGGAACAATTATAAATTCTATAGAATTCCTGCAGTGTTTAGGCAAACTTTAAAATATTTTTCTAACGACAATTATTAATATATTGATCAAGCCGATCCGCGTCGAAGCATAAGCCGCTGATTATTTAGTGACGGGTGACATTTTTTTATGAAAGTAATCGTTGAGTAGAGAGTGTGACCTATGGCTGATAAAGGGGGAAAGGCTGAGCATGCTAAAGCAATGGCGGGGGTCGCCAAACTTTTTATACTTTATAATAAAAGTGTACAAATTTTTGCACGAGCCCTCGAAAATATAATAAATTCAATAAATTTATAAATATTATCTATACAACTAATTGCTATCAGTCTTAATAATCGATAAAACTTGATTTAATCGGCTCACTTAGAGAACATAGCAAAAAATATAGTTTACATTTTTAAAATTTCTCCGCTTAGCCAAGATCCGCTGGTCGTGTGGAGAGAGGACAGGCACGATATGCAACTGGTATTGGGTTCGATTCTTAGCAGTGGAAATTAAATTTTCCTTTTCGCACTCAATTGTTACATACCGCGAACACATACAGTGAACTGCGATGTCACATATACTTGTTTCACTTTACCATGTACAGCTTTTAGATGATAATTACCATCTGTAGTAACCAGTACTCTTACAACGCAAAGAATATGAACTCGTACAGCTTTAACAAAAGGTGCAAGGTGGATTTTATTCGGCAGTGTTCTTTTTCATTTCTTTTGGCATTGATTTCATGGTCAAATTAAATTATTTTGAACCCATTACGTTTTTTTTGTCCATCGTGAATAACATGCTGCCTTTAACTATTTAAACAAAAACATCTAATACAATGCACACACTCTTGCAAATAGAGAAATTTTTATATGCTTTTACACAGAATGCCCGCTGAAATATTACTCAAAAGTTAAAGAGACATTTGGCATATATGGACATCTATGCTTTATTTCAAACAGACACAGCAAAGAGCATACGTTATTATTTTTTAAATTTGTTATATACATTGAATAATTTATAATCATTGATACACAACTGAACGCAACGATATCTTCTTTAAGGGGGTGATTCAACTTTATGGTCAATCATTTTCTCATTTAACTCTTATAATATCCTAAAGCAATAATCATGAGCTTTTCGCGGAACCTTTTTTTTTTACAGTTTTCACTAATTTTTAATTACCTTTTTCAAGGTGTATGTTTGTAAATATGACATAATTCCTTCTTGAAAACCCAACCCGAAGCATTCCTCTCGAAAATTTTGGGGTATATGTTTTTGCAGATAGCAATTGTGAATCTATAATCATGTCTCAACATATAAATAAATTAAAAGTCTATACTTTACCGGGTCGCAATAAGTGATGTATGTAATGGATATAAAATTGTTCAAATGAAATCTATTTCGCACTTTGTTAGTTAACTTCAGGCATTTCTTTTAATACCTATACATCATATTTACAAAGTATAATATTTTTATAGTGTTCCTAGCTTTCAAAAGGAGTTTGGCCTCTAAGTCGGCTTATATGACTAAGATTTCGGAAATAGCTTCGATCTGAAACCGACAAACCCTTGCGGAAAGCGCCTTTGTAAAGCACTGGAATTGCTAAGGACAACCCGGGGGATTGGCATGGCCTCACCCAGAGGTTACATGCTGGTTGCGGGAGCAGGCCCACATCCAACAGTGTAAGACTAAGAATGCCGAATACTGGATGACCCTATCGGCAAGGGACGGGACGCACATGGAACGTCCCCAAGGGGTTGAAGATATCTGCCTAATATCTCTATTATTTGATTCATTTATACAAAGTTCCAAAATCACTTATGTTTTTCAAATTATGCTGAACAATTAGAAAGGTGAAATACCTTTCATAACGTAAGTGCTTTTAGGGGTGTTTATGAATATTGGGAAAATATTATCAACACTTTTACCATAATAGCATTGGGAAATAGGATTCTATGAAAGTTAACCCTGCCAAAGACGTACCAGTTATTTTCTTAAGTAATGAACAGAAAAATTATCAACCAAAACATCTTAAAAAATAAAAATTAAAAAAAAAAAACAATCCCCCCACCCTGTCATTTGACGAATGTAATGTGTAAGAATAACAATTATTTTAAACTGTGTATTTATTAAAAATGAGACTTATTTACGAAAAAATCCGTAATAACAATTCATTTTTATATGTCTTTGCTATTTGATTTATATGTTATGTTTATTTATATGACGACAAATAAAAAAAAAAAGAATTATTTCTTAAAATGTTTCCATAAAAGTTTTAAAAATTAAACAAGAATCTCTACCTTGCTTGATAAACATTGCTAAAAACATATTTTCAGAATTAAATATAGGGAATACAAAAGTCAACGATCTTTATATGTGCACCACTAAACTTTATGTTAACGATGAATTTTCAAGTACTATTATTTACAGGTAAATATATTTTTCTTTTTATATTTATGATCTTAAAATCTGTAGAAAAAATACACTTTTTTCAAAGTACAAATGAGAAAAAAAGACATTTAACAAATTACCCAATTAATATAAAAACATTAAATTACGATTCATTTATTGACAAAGGTTTTTATTTTTCATGAGATGCTGTACCCTTGATGAATTTGGTGACGTCTACTGTATTGATGTCGAAAACGATGACAAGGTGCTTTATCTGTTAATTGCCATATGTGTAATAACAGCACTTTCGGCTTTGATCCTGCCTATTTTTTTCCCCAGTGACAAAAGGTAGATTAATTCATGTTTATTTTTTCTAACATTTTAATACATTTTAATCATGATTTTTATTTTTAAATATCAAATGTGCATCCATTAAGAATTGAACAAAAACAGTTTCAGTCAAAAAAAAACAAACAAACATACATATAATTCATTTATCTTTAAATCCTATAAATTAACTTGTGGTGTCTCATTGAGGCCTTGATTGTTTGTGTGCTTGCCGAAAAAAACTTTGGATCGATTTTAACTCACTACTAGTAAGCTAGCAAGCTGAAACTTTGCTGGCAGAAAGACATGTGCCGATGATAAAAATGATGTATCCAAATTTTTATCTATCGAATGTACTAAATTAAAATATTGAAGTTTTAGATTATTTTATTTATCTCTAAGTATCATGTTAATGTTTGATATAGAGTGCCGTGGTGCGTATTATTTTAAACAACATTTCCTGTCTCGTAAAGGCGGCGTATTTTATTGAAGAACTTTTGAAATAAAATATTTTCACGATTGGTGCGCATTATAATAAACATGTTTTACGAGACATAATTAGAATTGTGTATTTTTGGATTGTCTTCAGCTATATGTATTACTAGCAATTTACCCGCGCTTTGCTGCGGAAATTAGGATTTCAGCTAGCGTTGCGAACCCGCGTAACACCAATTAAAAACACCATTTGAGTCTAATCTGAATGAAGATGGATATAATAAATAGATTAACTTCAACCAACCAGGCTCATATGTACACAAGAACTTGGAGATCTAAAGATGCGTCTTTTTTTATAAACCTCATATTGGGAAAAAAAACTATATTCATACTATCGTCACCCTAGTGAGAGGTGATTTAATCTTACCATCGCGGGAAGAAATGGGGGGTACTCAACAACTTTTCAAAATTTCAAGCTTCTACCTACACTGAAACTTGGAGAATTAGCGTTGATTCAGTTTCATATCGCCCATTTTAGGGGGGGGGATGTTTTGGGCCCCCGGCAGCCCCGGAGTGGAAATTTTTTAAAATTATATTATTATTTTTCCTTGTCTACTGACACGGGAAATAAAAAAAATGATAGATTTTCAATTTTTATATTTCAGACTAGAAAAAAACGTTTTTGAGGCCCTTGCCTCCATGAGTGTGTATTTCAAAATTCTTTTACACCAACTTTTTCGTTGTGAGAGGGTACTTAACAATTTTCCCAAAGTTTCATGCTCCTACCTGCACAGAAATTTCGAGAATCGACGATGAGTTGGTTTTAATATAAGAAAAATATATATATTTGGGCCCCCGGCTCCAATGAGAAAGAGTTGTAACATTATTTTTAGCAACTTTACGTCGGGAGCGAGTACTCCAAAAAATTTCATGCTTCTACCTATACGGCAAAAAGAAGAATTAGGGATTTTCAATTTTTATATAGCTCATATATGGAAAAAAGATTTTGGGGCCCCGGCCCCCATGAGTAGTAAATTTAACATTTTTTTCAAATTATCGTAGGAAACATGTAGTCAAAACATTTCCAAAGTTTCATGCTTCTATCTACATGGGAAATAGGAAAATTGGTTATTTTCAATTTTTATAAAGCCATTATGAGGAGGATCAAAAATCTTTTGGGTCCCTGGCCCCACATGAGCGAGATTTTTAAAATTCTTTTTCGCCAGTTATTGTCGTTAGGGGGTACCCAACAACTTCCCAAAATTTCATGCTCCTACCTGCACGGAAAATTGGAGAATTATTGATTAGTCAGTTTTTAATATAAGAAAAACTATATTTGGGCTCCCGGCACCCCATGAGAGGGATTTTTTTTTTTAAATGTAGCCAATTTTTGCCGAAAGCGTGGGCTTAAAACATTTCCAAATCTTCATGCGTCTACCTTTACGGGAAATGGGAGAATTGGTGATTTTTAAATTTTATATAGCTCATGTAAGGGAAAAAAAGTTTTTAGGGCCCCGGCCTCTATGAGTCGGAAATTTAATATTTTTTTTTCAAATTATTTTCGAGAGCAGGTACTATAAAGTTCCAAAGTTGTATACCTCTACCTACACGGGAAATAGAAAAATTGGTGATTTTTCAATTTTTATAAAGCCCATATAAGGAAAAAACTTTTTGGGCCCCCGGCCCCACATGAACACGATTTTTAAAATTCTTTTTTACCAATTTGCGTCAATAGTGGGTACCCAACAACTGCCCAAAGTTTCATGCTTCTATCTACACGGGAAGTTGAAGAACGAGTGATTTATAAAAAACAGATTTTGGGCCCCCGGCCCCACATAAGCGAAATTTTTAAAAATATTTTTCGCCAATTTACGTAATTAGGGGGTACCCAACAACTTCCCAAAGTTTCATGCTTCTACCTGCACGGAAATAGGAAAATTGTCGACTTTCAATTTTTATATAGCACAGATAAAGAAAAGGATTTTTATGGGCCACGGCCCCACAGTAGCGAGATTTTTCAAATTCTTTTTCGCCAACTTTTGTCGTTAATAAGTACCCAACAACTTCCCAAAGGTTCATGCTTCTACCTACACGGAAAGTTGAAGAATTAGTGATGCAGAAAAAAAAGTTTTTGGGCCCCCGGTCCCCCATGAGAAGGAATTTTAACATTATTTTTGCCAATTTCTTTCGGGAGCATGTACTCAAAAAAATTCCAAAGTTTCATGCTTCTACCTATACGGGAAATAGGAGAATTATTTATTTTCAATTTTTATATAGCTCGTATATGGAAAAAAACCTTTTTTGGGTCCCCGGCCCCCATGAGTGAGAATTTTTTTTTTTTTTTTATCAATCATAATTGGGAGCATGTGCTTAACAAATTTCCAAAGTTTCATTCTTCTACCTTCACGGGAAATAGGAAAATTGGTGATTTACAATTTTTATAGACCCCAAGTAAGGAAAAATATGTTTTTGGGCCCCCGGCCCCATTTGAGCGAGATTTTAAAAATTCTTTTTCGCCAATTTTCGTCGTGAGAGGGTAACTAACAACTTCCCAAAGTTTCATGCTTCTACCTACACAGTAAGTTGGAGAATTAGGGATGAATGAGTCAGTCAGTCAGTCAGTGAAGGCTTTCCCTTTTATTAGTATAGATAATGAAATTTCTTATGGTTATGTCTCGTATATAAAGGATTTATTGTCAAAAACTTGTTTTTAAAAAAAATTAAATCCTTTATATTAACTCGTGGCGTATGCTTACCTGCCAAAAAACTTTGGATCCATTTTTAACTCATTTTCTCGTATGCTAGCGAGCTGTAGGCCTAATTGTGCAGGAAGACTTGATGCGATAAAAATGATCTATTAAAACGTGAGATCAGTTGAATGTACAATAATTAAATTAATGAATATTTAGTTTATCTTTATTTCTCTGTAGAATGTTAAATTTTGTGCAAGAATATCGTGGTGCGTATTATATTCAAAGACCTATTTATACTTTCCTGCTTGTGATGTGCGGAGCGTAAAATATTTACGATACTTAGGTAAAATATATTCCCAATCTGTAAATGTAAATGCTCTAAATTAATTATGTTTCTCGCGGCGCGCACTTTGTTAAACATGTTTTTATAATCCTTTTCCCGTGATTTAATCGAGCTAACATATAACAGGGAGACTGTACAATTTGTTTTGCTATAAATCATTTATAAAATTTTAGACATAACTAAAAAAATTGTATTTATTTTTTAATAGTCGTGCGATGCGTATTATAGTGTACATTCTTTTAGGTATGTCTCGTAAAATAAGGAATTATAGTCAAAAACTTTTTTTTTACGGTTTTAAAAATTAAATCGTAGCGTCTGATTCAATTCTTACTTGCTTGTCGAAAATTTTTTAAAACCATTTTTTAAGCCCCTTCATCGTATGCTTGTGAGCTAAAATATGAATTTTAATATCATCTCCATTTATCTATATGTAGCATGTTAATCTTTATGCAAGAGTTTCGCGGAGCGAATTATATTGTACCACCTTTTTTTATGATTTCCCGTTGTGCTTTGCGGTGCGTAATAAATTCCCGATCTGTAAATGCTATTAATTGCTAATCTGTCTAGCAGTGCGCACTAAGTTAAAAAAATGTGTAACTCATTTCCCGTCAGCAAATAGAGCAGAAATTTAGCAAGCAGACTGTAGACGGTATTTTATTTAACTAAAAATACTTCATATATTTGTTGAAAAATGATTTTTTTTATTTTGGATTGCCTTTCAATGCGTTTATTATAAAAATTATATAAGTTATATTTCATATATAAAGGATTGACAGTCGAAAACTGTTTTTACGGGGCTTTTATTCCCTATTATATAGATAGCTTACATGCTTTTTTTCACATTTGAACGTCACTTAAATTCTTCACATCATATAATATAGGTACTTAAGGGAAACCAAACAAAGATAATCAATTATTGAAATATACAAGGTGTATAGCGTTTTGAAAATAAATTATATCTTTCTTAATGATTTTAAGAAATATATAATGATTTCGGTAACTACTTCAAAAATACTTCCATGACAATATAGTAACATAGCTTTTTGATTAAACCAATTGCTTTTACTTTTAGGCACTTTATGCAAGATTGTAATGTAAAGTTTATTAATATTAAAGAAGAAGCGACAATTTCATGTTAAGAAAATGTTCACAGAAAACTAAGAAAATACGAATACATACTATATATAAAAATTATATATAAAAAATAAGCCGGAACAAGCACACTTTAAAAAAAAAATAACAGAATGAAATAAACCGGCATCGAAATGCGTCTGTTATTTTGCTTTTTACAGTTTTCCTGGTGAAATAAAAAATCGACAAGTTTCAATTTAAAAAATTCCAATGAAAAGTTTTCATATTTAATTTTAAAATAAGATTTAATTGCATAACATTTTTCAAACTTGTATGAATGTCAATGATTATATTGTAATTAAAGAGGAATTGAGCAGCGCTAAGCATATAACACACACACACAAATACACACATACACACACACATACATATATATATATATATATATACATATTTATTTATATATATATATGCGACCAGTTTGCATTCACTTGACGTGTACACGCCAGCGAAGTTGTCTTTGGCTTACTATGGCTGAAATGCTGCTCATGCATACTTGAGCCAGGACCTCTGTGTTGGGGACTTTCTCATGCCATTTGATGTCAAGGAAGCGGCGCAGGCATCTGAGGTGGAAGCTATTGAGCCTTCTTTCATACCTGGTATAAGTGGTCAGTGACTCGCATCAATAGCGGAGCGTGCTCAGTACGCAGGCTTGATATACCTGCAGCTTAGTCCTTGATGTGAGTTTGTCATAAGACCAGAATATTTTGTACAGTCTTGCCATAACCGTTGCTGCCTTTCCTATACTACCGTTGATCTCATCTTCCAGTGATAGGGTGCTTGAGATCTTTGATCCCAGATATATAAAACTGTCAACAACATGTGCTTTACAACGAGCTGGCAACACGGAAAAGGTTAGTTGGTCGGTCATGTCTCAGATACATGGACATAAGCAGGAGAGACATGAAAATAGCCAACATTGATATATAAAACTAGGAAAACCTGGCTGAGGATAGGACCACATTGCGGGCTATAGTGAAAGAAGGATCACTAAGAGCAGAGGAGCAATCTAGGGAAGAAGTAGTTGGAAAAAGAGCGCGGAGAAATGCCAGGCAACGCTGACCAACTACATTTGTGTGTGTAAAATGCAAAAGAGACTGCCACTCAAGGATTGGCTTTTACACTTGGAGAGTTGAGTACCACTCAACAAGTAGCCACTAAGCCATGCACAAAAGAAATATAAAAAAGAAGACTGTTCGAAACACTAGCAAAACGTGAGGATTTTGTGTCCGGTATCACTGATGACCGACAGTCAATAAACGACACACGGAAAACAGAGAGCAGGCTAAAGATTGACATCGCATGCCTTCAGGAGACCATGCTACCAGACAATGGATCACTCAAAGAGACATATTACACCTTTTTCTGGCAAGGCGGAGCAACAGATGAACCTAAGCAGCATAGTGTAGGTTTCGCTGTTATGAATAATCTTCTAGCATCCATTGAACCCCCGTCATCAGGCACAGAGAAGATCATCACTATAATACTCAGAACAGCTACGGGCCCAGCAATTATTATTAGTGTGTATGCCCCAACTCTTTTTTAAAATTCGGAAGAGAAAGAACAGTTCTATGGAGCGTTAGACAATTAGAAATCATTTACAAAGACGAGGAAATCTATCTCCTAGAAGATATCATCCCCTAAGCCTGTCCTACATGCCTTGGACTCTTTGGAAAAAGAAAATGTAAATAAAAATGGACAGATGCTTCTGGATTTGTGCTGCTCACGAGGCTTGTATGTGACCAACACTTTCTTCAAGTGCAATGATATAAATCAAGTATCTTGGAGACATCCTGGATCCAGCATGTGGTAGCAGCTTGACCTCATAATCACCAGACGTGCACAACTAATTAGCGACCCAATCTCCCGCCGCTTTGAAAGTGCCGACTGCGACACGGATCTCTCCCGTATTGAAAGCAAGGTACGAATAAAAAATGAGGAATGACTTATACCATATTAAGAAAAAAGGATGTTCACGCATCTATACCTTCTGCAGGAAGGAACCCGGTAAAAAGCAGCTGTTCACAAACAAAGTGAAGGAAGGTCTCTCAAAGATGTCAACATGCGTCACCATTGACTCCTAATGGACGTATCTCAGAGACACAATCTATGCATCCGAAATGCATACCTTTTGCACAAAACTCACAAAAACACAGACTGATTTGATAAACATTAGAACGAGATGAAATCTGTCACAAAATCTAAAACGAAATCTTTTTATGGCTTTTAAGGAAAAGCCTACGCCAGACTGTTTGCATGACTTAAAAATTCCAAAATGCTTGCCTAAAAAAGATGCTCGTCAATACCTACTTAAACATCATTGAGACCTCCTTAACATGTTTGAAAAATCTATCTGGTGTGGTTCAGTATGATTGCGGGATATAGCGTTACGAACATCTCAAATATATAGCTCATAATTTCCATGGGAATTTACATTAAAAATCATTTTCAAAGTGGCAGAAAATCGATTTCGTGTACAATCTTTTACAAAAATTGCTGCGTTGCGATTCTAAACTAATGCATGACATCGATCAAATATCTTCATAACCGCTCTGCTTAAAGGGAAAATTGCTACCACGATTCAACACTACCCTTACATATAACCTGCAACCCAAACATCAACGACAGTATCAGAAACTTTAGCTGAGGCAGTCTAAAGCTATGTGAATTTTAGTCCACCTCGGCTGGTTATATTGTCAATAAGACCCGTTCAACACTTTAAACACATCATGTCAATAAACTTGCCTGTTTGAGAGTTTGGTCAAAAGATGTCATATAAAGAAGACATTTACGTTTTTTTTCCATTTTTTCGACATTTACTGATTGAAGTATAAACATTTAAGCGTATTTAAAATTAATATATACGTTTTGTGAATTCGCACCAATGCGTTCATTACTGTCAAGTCAGCTCCTTTAACATATATATGATGAAATTGGTCCATACAGTATTAACACCACATTATCCAATACGTGCAAGCAAAAAAAAATGAAACTATTTACAAATGTAGAGCTCATGGGAAGAAACGGCTATGTCATCTTTTTGTAGTTTTGAGATAATCAAGTTTTATTGTTCAAAATTATACAGATTGTATATTAATTAACTAAATATATTTGAATTGTTGATTGGTTCGGATACACATTTTTTTCGTATAAATTTTTTCAGAATGTTCTTTTTTTTTTTATCCCAATCAGATACTGGGGATATCTAAACATGTGACAAATGTATCTAAGAAATATTTATTTTTCAATGAAACCTTTGGAGTAAAGTTTATCATAGGATAAAGGAAAATTTTAAAGTAGCAATAGTAAATAATATTTATAATTTAGCTAGCTAATTACCCGCTCTTCTCAGCGGTAAATTAAGATTTACAAACTGAAATACATTTAAGCCCCTGGCTCCTAGTGAGTGGCAATTTAAATATTTTGTTTGCATTTACATGTAAGGGAAAAATGATTTTAGAGTCCGGCCCCATGAGTGTGAATTTTATAATTATGTTACTCTAATTGTTGTCGCGATATCAGACTAAACAACTTTTCATAGTTTCATGCTTCTATCTAACCGGGATATTGGAGAATTAGTGATGAGATGATATTTATATTTTTAAAAAATCATGTTAAGCCTGGTCCCTATTGGAACTCAGGACGTGTTAGCGCATTTTCGTATTATGTATCAGTACTTATGTTAGATATCAGCATTATGTAGTTATCAGTAATTGTGTTTAGATTTTAGACATATTTTTATGAATTTTCTTGTGTAATGAATACACCTGACATTTTTTTAAATTAAAGGTCATTTCTATACATTTAAAAAAAATTTATTTTCTCTTTAATCTAACTACAAGTCACCACAAATGATGACGTAAAACTCTCTAAACTTTTACACATATTCTAATGACGTCAAATAAAAAAAAAACTAATTCTTTTGCACGTTTTCGCACGACTCTTCAATGCTTGAAGGATTAAGTATTCGACTTCCGGCAATGGCGGCCGTTCCCTGCGCTAGTGTTACCTCTCGATTCGAAATATTTTTTGGTAGTTTTAACGGGGTTTTTTAACGGATCGAGTAACTGAGTGTTGATGCACAAATGGCAGGTCAGGACATACAAAAACATATATACCTCATGGGTCTAGGACTTATGGATGCTGAGATCAAGGGTGATGACAGACGGACGGACGGACAAAACGGGTGCAATAGCGCATTCGACTTCTCGAAAATGCGCTAAAAAATACATTTGGGTTCCCGGCCCTAAGTAGTGATAGTTTTTATATTTTTTTAATGTTTCCATGGCGAGAGTGTACTCAAGAACGTCCTAACGTTTCACGTTTCTATTTATATGGGAAAGTGGGGAATAAGTAATTGTCAGTACTTAAAAAATCGTTTTCGGATGCCCTTATGAGTGTGAATTCTAAAAAATGTTAACGCCAATAATCGTTGCAAGAGGTTACTCATCAACTTGACAAAGTGTCATGCCCTTACCTACACGGAAAGTTAGATAAATTAAGACGAGTCTGTTTTTAATAAAAAAACAACAACATTTTGTCCCCCGGAACCCAGTAAGTGATAATTTAAATATTGTTTTCAATTGTTACCATAGGGGATGTGTACTTAACAGCTATTCGACGTTTCATGCATTCACATACACGCGAAATAGGAGAATTAGTGATTTTCAGTTTTTATATAGCTCATATCAGGAAAAAAGCAAAATAATGGGCCCCCTTACCTTAGAGGTGGTCACCTGGGGTTAAAACATGGCATATCACCCACCTTTTGCGAGTCAAATGAGGGTCTTCTACAAAAATTTCAGCACCTAAGGTCCAACGGTGTGGAATTCTATATTTATCAAACAAACAAACAAATGTTCATCTTTATATTTTAGATATACACTTTATTGGTATTCTAAAAGAAGTTTTCGTTATTTTCTAGTTAGTTATTCATACAGTTCTCTAAAAAAAATAGCAATGAAACATTTTCTTTAGTCTAAGACGCATAAAAATATCACACGTATAAAGTTGCGTTGCTACAGGAGGGGTTGCATTATTTAATTCCCACCGAGGGGGCCCGCAAAATTATCTATTTTTATTACCTAAAATATAACAGTACCGCAATGTATGTTGGGCCCCTAAAAAAAAACGAACGCTAAACTGAAGCATAAGTTGACAAATTACTTTTTGAGCAATAATAAAACATTTCATTGCATTTCAAATCGCATCGAAACTTGACAACCAAACATAAAACCAATTGTAAATCTATTCAGCTCAATAATGAATATTATACATTGATATGGTAAATTAAATTTAGAATAACGTACAAAATTTTTTTTTTAAAATTGCACACACTTACACACACACACATACACACAAACGAACATTTAATACAAAAAATATAAGAATAATTTTAATTATCAATAAACTTAATTTGCAATGTAAGTCTCGTCCGCCCGTCCGCCTAGTCAGTGACACTACTAATTTTAGAAAGCACACCAACAATAATTCTTTTCGAACGTCCGCATAAAATTGTTAAATTTGGAAATAAATGAATAAAACAAAAATTTATAAAATAAATGAATGTTTTATATTGTATAATTTTTGTTACATTGCACATTTGTTCAAAATAAATAGATTGCAGCTGAAATATATTTATTATGAAAACTTCCGTCTTTTTGACTGGTGATGCCACACTTACATAAAATAAACAAGTATTCTTTTTACTTCGTTCCCTTTAAATATTAATTACAGCTTAAACAATGATGCCATGTCTAAATGATTTATGGCGAGAAATACGATCTGGAAATCGCGAAATCAACGTTTAAAAATTATTTTACGTCGTTATTTTTTTTATCCTGCGGTACCTCGCCTAGCGTCACGGACGGAACACACATTGCAAGTTATTTATGATATAATAATATATANTACCGATTCATTAATCGAGAATTTTCTTAAAGCTAAAAATAAAGATGTATGACGTCATTAAACTGAAAATTTCAAGAGAAGCAAAAAAAAAACAAAAAAAAAACAGGCAAATGTTGGTGTTTTTTTTAAAAATTGAGTTATTTTTAAAACATAGTTAGCAATAATAGTAAGTTAAATAACGCATTAAAGTTTAGGCATAATGATGAAAATTTCAAATTAATTTTAAAAATGTAAAAGTAATACAGCTGTATAAAAATTGTTTGATGATTAACAAAAACATCAAAATAATCTTTTTGTCCCAAGTGGTTCAAAAGTTATTAGTTTTTTCTTAAAAGACCTCATAACCACTTTTAGCCATTATATTGTTTTCCTTCACGTTTTGTGCCCTCTTAAGGCATTTTTAAAAATGCCCATAACTTAAGTATTAAATGTAATTTAATTCAAAAATATACTATTGTTAGCAGATATATTTAAATACACTTAGTTCAAAATAATGTCAATGAAATTAAATTTTGTTATTGTTAATAAATCAAAAACAATGTCGTTTTTTAAAATATCATTGTCCTTATAAAACAGGTTATTTTAAAGTTTACACTTTTAAAGTCCGTTTTTTAAATGGAGTAGTTTGAACGTAAAAAACGAAGTATTATTATTTATTATTTATTTATTAATTAATAGAATAAAAAAACAAAAACTTTTCTTACTTTTAATCACTATTTTATCGATTAAAATAATTTTAATCGATAAAATCTTTTACCGATTAATCGAGAAATTAATCGGTAATTTCCGCAGCCCTAATATATATTATTAGTTCGTCCGTCGAATCGATGAGGACCACTTTAGTCATCCGAGAGTTGTTGAGACTTGTTTTGCCTATGTGTGCGCAGACGGCTGACAAGGCCGATCCTGGCACGGAAAGTTCGGGAACAGAAGTGACATTGAATGAGTTGATTGTCTCCTGGAGGGTTGACAGCACGGGCCTTTCGGGCTTGCCTCTTCTTTTCTGCGGTGTTAATCCTGTTTGCCTCGCATGTCCTGGCACCTTCATGGATGGATTGGCGCCAGGTGGACCGGTCCAACGCAGCTTCCTCCCACGTGTCTGGGTTTATTGCAAACGCTTTCAGAGACGCTTTCAATGTGTCTTTAAAGCGTTTCCTTTGTCCACCATGGAACCTCTGGCCATGCTGGAGCTCGCCATAGAAGAGTCTCTTCGGTAGTCTCTCATTTGGCATTCGGGTTAGGTGCCCTGCCCAGCGAAGCTGTGACTGCATCAGGAGGGTGAAGATGCTGGGGAGGCCAGCTCTGGTTAGTACCGTGGTGTCTGGAGATTTGTCCTGCCACTTTATGCTCCGAATCTTCCTGAGGCTTGTTGTGTGAAAGTGGTTCAGCTTTTTAGCATGGCGTTGATATACGGTCCATGTTTCGCATGCATAAAGCAGTGTAGGGAGCACAACTGCCCTATATACTTTCACTTTGGTCTGGATGGTAATGCCTCTTCTGTTCCAGACATTCGGGTACAACCTGCCAAATGTGGGGCTGGCCCTGGCAATTCTGACATTCACTTCGTCATCGATGGTGACATTTTGTGACAGTGTGCTGCCTAGGTATGTGAAGCGTTTCACTGCGTTGAGTTTCTGGTTCTTGACAGTGATGATTGGCTCAACATAAGGCTTTCCAGGCGCGGGTTGATAAAGGACTTCAGTCTTCCTTGTGTTAATTGTCAGACCAAAGTTAGTGCAGGCGCTGGAGAACAGGCTAACACTGCGTTTTATGTCATCCTCTGAGGCAGCATTGAGGGCACAATCGTCTGCAAAGAGCAGGTCCCGGATTGTGTCTGTCCTGACCTTGGTTTTTGCCTGAAGCCTCCGAAGGTTGAACAGTTTGCCATCCGTACGGTACCACAGCTTAACACCAACATCTTCGTTTCTGAAGGCCTCTGTCAGCATGGCAGAGAACATGATGCTGAATAGCGTTGGGTCCAGGACGCATCCCTGCTTGACACCGTTTGTGACAGGTAAAGGGTCAGATGACTCTCCTCTGTCCTGGACTCTGGCCTGCATGCCCTCGTGGAATTGTTGAACCATACTTCTCCATGATCTTCCACAAACCCTATCCGCCAACTGTGTCGAATGCCTTGGTTAGGTCAACATAGGGGGAGAAAAGGTCAGAGTTCTGCTCCTGGCATTTCTCTTGTAGTTGCCTAACAGTAAAAATCATGTCGATGGTTCCTCGCCCTCTTCGGAAGCCACACTGGCTTTCAGGCAGGAGTCTTTGGTCAAGATGAGCTGTGAGGCGGTTTAGCAGGATTCTGGCTAGGATCTTTCCTGCGATAGAAAGCAAGGATATGTCTCTGTGGTTGTCACAAACCAGTCTATTTTCCTTGCATTTATAAAGATGTACAATGGATGCATCTTTGAAATCCTGCGGGATCCTCTCTTGCTTCCATATCAAGAAAAATAGCTGGTGGAGCCTTTCAGTTAGGGCTGGTCCCCCTTCCTTGTATACCTCAGCTGGTATGGCATCTGAACCAGGTGCATTGCCACTTGAAAGTAGACAGATTGCTTTCTGGGTCTCGAGCAAGGTAGGTGGGTCATCCAGTGTCTTGTTTGTTGGCACTTGGGGCAGACGATTGATGGCTTCTTCATTGATTGCCGATGGGCGATTAAGGATGTTGTTAAAATGTTCAGCCCACCTCTCCAAGATCTTCCCTTTGTCCGAGATGAGCGTGTTGCCGTCTTCACTGAGAAGTGGATTTAAGCCTGAGGACGTTGGGCCATACACTTCTCTCAAGACTTCGTAGAATTAATTATAATCACGAATGTCTGCATAGCATTTGATCTCATCAGCTTTTTTGCTGAGCCAATCGTCCTGCATCTGACGGAGTTTCTGCTGTACAATTCTACGTATGTTGTTGAATGCTTCTCTCCTTGAAGTGGATTTGTGGTCCTGAGGTAAGCTTGGTGGAGTTGATGTTTCTCATCCAGTAACTGCTGATGACTTCGCAATTCTCGTCAAACCAGTCCTTATTTTTTCTGGTCTTGGGCCCCAGGGTCTCTGTAGCTGAGGTGTAAATCAGCTCTCTAAGCGATGTCCAATCTGCCTCCACGTTCTGGTTTTCCGGGGAGGTGGATCTTAAGCGCTCCTCCAGAGCAATCACGAATGACTGCTTGCCACTGGTAGTCTTCAGCTTGGCAACATTCAGCCGTTTGGGGGCCTTCTTCCCTTGCGGGCGCCGTTTAGACTGAATACGAATGTTGAGCTTGGAGACTATGAGGCGGTGGTCTGTCCAGGATTCAGCACCTCACATGGACTTGGTCACTCTTACATCCTGTCTGTCCCTCTTCCTAACGATGACATAGTCAATAAGATGCCAGTGCTTCGAGCGGGGGTGCATCCATGATGTCCTATTGCGGGTAGGGAGGCGGAAGATCGTGTTGGTGATTAGAAGTTCATGTTTAGCACAAGTCTGAAGCAGAAGAAGACCATTGCTGTTGCATTGGCCCACTCCATGGTGTCCAAGTACTCCCTTCCAGGCACAGTAGTCCTTGCCAACTCTTGCGTTGAAGTCACCTAGCAAGATGAGCTTGTCCTCCTTTGGAACGTCGGCAATGAGTGCGTGAAGTTCTTCGTAAAACTTTGCCTTGACTTCATCTGGGTTGGTCATGGTTGGGGCGTATGCACTTATGATGGTGACATGCTTCTTACCAGCTAACAGTGGAAGTTTCATGGTCATGAGCCTGTTATTCAGTCCCTTGGGTAGTCCAGTCATTTTTCCGACAAGGGTTTTCCACACCGCAAAGCCAACTCCTGCTTCACGCCGCTCCTCGTTGGGTCTGCCACTCCAGAAGAATGTGTAGCCGAAGCCTTTTTCACAGAGATCACCTTCACCCGCAAGCCTTGTCTCGCTCAGGGCTGCAATGTCTATGTTATACCTGGCGAGTTCTTTACCAATCAGGGCTGTTCTCCTCTGAGGTCTATTTGCATCATCTCTGTCCAGGAGGGTGCGCACATTCCATGCGCCCAATGTGAGAGGAACTATCCTCAATTTCTTTTTTATATTTCGACCGCTGGTATAGGGTCCCCAACAGCAACGGAACGCTGGCTAGGGAAGTCTGGAGCAGGCAATGTTTAGGGCACCTTTTCTAGCACCTTCCTCATGCCATGGAGGTGAGCAGTGCACTCCTAAAAAGGGCTGCTCAGTCACCCAGATGGCTGCCGGACTCCACCTCTGCTCCGTGTCGGTGAAGAACGACCAAAAGCCCTGGGCCGCCTGTGTGCAGGGTTGCGGCTACGGCTCCCAGTGTACCCACACCTGCCGCTTCGTCGCTTGCCTGTCGCCACAGGACTTGGTGGTGACTTGCGCGGTGACTTGGATTTAAGTGAGAAAGAGTTGCGCAGTTCGTCGATCTCACTCTCTCGCCCGAGACCATCATGATCCAGATAGACATACCTAGGTCACCGAGGGTTTGAGACCCACGGCTACCCTCACCAGGTTTAGCCAGCCAGTCGAAGCTGTTGTCCGGGGTGTGGCCACTGCGCACGCTAAAGTTTCTAGGAGCCACTGGTGAGAGCTGAGTGTCAAGTGGGGACCAAGAGTGGGAGAACTACCCCTAGAGAATACGACGTGTCCCCCAACCAGAGGTATTACCCCTCCTTAGCACCCCATACACGCCCATATATATATATAGATATAGAAATATATATATATATACGAGATAAATACCCGTGCGATGCTACGGGGTAGGCACAATAAGAGTAACTTTATTTAGTTTTGGGTCTCAAATTCTCCTTAAAAATTAATATAAACCGATCTGGAAATTAGGGATGTGATAAATCAAACAGTTCTTAATAAAAACAAAGATAAGTCTGTGGAGAAAAATAAACATATTATTAGTTTAAATATTACCCATTATTTTGGGATTTCTGCTTTAATATAGCAACATCATTATAATCCGTGGCTCGACAGCCCTGGCTTGCTCAACCACATCCTTCCATTCAGATCGATTGATGGCTTTCTTTCAACATGCTCGAACCCCTTTAATAACGCATGGTATATTCTCTACCAGAATAACAAATGTCGTTAACAGTTACAAAAAGATAACGGGCAACGTTAACTTTCTATTCACGTGAATCAAAATATGAAAACAATATCTTTCCACAGGATTTCTTTGGTTCTTAGAAATAGCTCGCTAAACACCCATTTCATTTATAGTCTAAGCATAAAATTAGTTCAAGACAAATAGGATATTTTTAGCCAGATAATATTTGTGAATATTGTGGCTTGGGGAGAGTAGAAAATATGGTTTACTTGTTTTAAAGGCACATGTTCATTTAACTTGAATAAAAACATAAGAACAATGTTTCTTTTTAAGAAAATGGTGAGAAATTGATCTTCTTATAAATTTTATGTCAATCATTATATATTCCCGCACATTTTCTCTGATCGTAACAATTCACTTTATATCAATCTTTTTTTCCCGTTGTAAACTATTCATCTAATAAACTCAAAACAGCTTGGCACAAAATGAAAGGTTGTCAGTGTGTTTTTCGATATAACACGCACTTCCTTATGCTAGATCCTATGTATAACTCGTAATACCCATGATATTTCTTTAGCCTTGATATATTTACACCTTAAAGAACATTTTTACCCGAAGCGTATATCATGCAACCGCATTGTTCAAGAAATGTACCAAATTTTTTTAATGGATTTTTCCTCATTCGTTAGGTCTTAGAGTAAAATACATGTGTTAAGATTACTTTTTTCATTGGAAAAGCTCTCTAAAACATTATTTCTATTTCTAGGCTAAGCATGCCCTTAGTCAAATGAATAGGATTTTTTTGCGCCAGATATTTACTTTAGTTATGCAAATAGTATTTTCTATTTGGTGGTTGGACACTTCATTGATTGATACTCTCATTAACAGTTTTTTAAGTCACATTCAATGACTTCCCGTTATCTTTTATTCAAGCACCCATGCAGATCGCATCGGCAGAAACTTGTGTTCATAAAATTAACGCAATTTTTCATAATCCAGTGCATAATTTTAATTATACATAAAAGATTTAGTGGTAACGTCTTTTCAATATTTAATTTTACTTTTAGCAATCTATGAAATAAATCGTTATTTCACAACTAATACAAACACACAGTCACACGCACAGGAGAGTATACTTAACAACTTCCCAAAGTTTCATTCTTCTACCTACATGGGAAATTGTAGAATGGGTGATTTTCACTATTTATATAGTGTATATAAGTAAAAAAAAAAAAACCACTACATTTGGGCCCCTGGCTCCCCATGAGCACTTTTTCTTTGGATACGTCGGATTCCACCGCAGCTAAGTTCCTTCTTTTTTCATTTTTAGCGCATTTTCGAGATGTCGAAATCGCTATTGCCCCCGTTTTGTCCGTCTGTCTGTCATCACCATGATCACAGGATCCATAAGTCCTAGACCCATGATGTATATATGTTTTTTGTATGTCCTGACCTGCCATTGGTGCATCAACACTCAGTTACTCGATCCGTTAAAAAACCCCGTTAAAACTACCAAAAAACTTTGCGAATCGAGAGTTAACACTGGCACAAGGAACGGTCGCCATTGCAGGAAGTCGAATACATAGTTTTTCAAGCATTCAAGAGTGGTGTGAAATCGTGCAAAAGAATTAATTAGTGTTTTTTTTTTTTTTTTAGTTGACGTCATTAGAATATGTGTAAAAGTTTAGAGAGCTTTACGTTATCATTTGTGGTGACTTGTAGTTGGATTAAAGAGAAAATAATATTTTTTTTTTAAATGTAAAGAAATGACTTTTAAATAAAAAAAATATCAGGTATATGTATTACGCAAGAAAATTCATAAAAATATGTCTAAAATCTAAACACAATTACTGATAACTACATAATTCTGATATCTAACATAAGTACTGATACATAATACGAAAATGCGCTAACACGTCCTGAATTCCAATAGGTACCAGGCTTAACATGATTTTTTATTTTTATTTTCGTTTTGTTTGTGTCTTGTATGTTCGTTAATAAAGGCTCTTTGCCGAAACGTTCGCTGTTTTGTTACGTCCGGTCAGGCTAACCCATACCTTGTTTACGTCTTTTCCATTGAATTTNAAAGTTTCATGCTTCTACCTATCCGTAAAATAGGATAATTAGTGATTTTCAGTTTTTATATATAGTTCATATAAGGGAAAAAAACTAATTTTCGGCCCCCAGCCCCCAGAAAGAGGTAATTAAAATATATTTTTGCCCGTTACCATTGCAGAAGTGTACTAAACAATTTCCTAAAATTTCATGCTTCTGCCTCCTCGAGAAATAGAAAAATTGTTGATTTTCATTTTTTATACAACTCAAATTAGGAAAAAAAGTTGTTGGCCCCCCCCCCGGCGCCCCTGAGTGTGAATTTATGGAACGAAACCTATTTAAGAACCTTCCCCATATAATTGTATGTACGTTTACTAAATTTCACTTGACCGGGTTTTCTGGATCTTGAGTTATTAGGGAACAGAAAGACACACACACACACACACACACACACAACAAATGCGTCTTATATATATAATAATAGATGCATGCCCTTTATTTAGGACAAATTAGATTTATTTTTATGGAGCTGTTTAATACTTATGTGATTGGGATGTGTAGGGTTGGGGAGATTTTTTTAATATTGTCTATTTGTTTTAAAAAACACGTTGAATCGCGAGGTTTGGGTTTAAAATTTTTACACTGCTCGTTTTCTTAATCTTTGCAAAAAGGACATTATCAGTGGCTAAGAAATAGTGCCATTCAGGGCTCGGAAATATTATAAACTCATGACCCAAAAAATGAAAAGCACCCTTCAAATAGCTCACAAAGTTGCCCCTCTTTATAAAAATTACAATTCCGCTATTTAACTTACAACAGTGTATAGATCTAAATGCTTATACGCGTACCATTTTTTAAATTTAAAATCCCTGAGCGTTTACTTTCAATACTAATTTCCTGAATGCCAGTTTATATTGAAATCGATCCAAAAAACTCACTTGTATTAAGTAAGCACATAAGAGAAATATCTCTTCCTCCTAACAAATATTTGCAATTGTTTTTTCTTATGATAAATCACTCGTTGCATGCTTCTAAAGCGGTTCCGTGTAATTTTTTCTTTAAGGAATTTTTATTCTCTGTAATTTTGACTTGTTATAAGCCAGTATAAAATTTGCCTCCATCCGATTATATACATAAACGCATAAAAGCTTATATTAAAATGTAAAATTGATATTTCGTCTACAATCAAATAATTTCTTCACATTTATTTCTATAGCTATTTAACAGCGACTAAGGGAAATTCGTTCGAACCATTTTCGATGATTTTATTATTGTAAAATACAATTAAAATGTTTATAAAGGTTCCATTTCCTTTACAAATAAATATGCACCAAGCTTACCCAATTACATATTAAAGCTATAGATAATGCAATTTCAACAGCGACTATAAGTTATTTTCACAGTTTTTTTTCCATTGTGGCGATTCATGCGAGTAATCATCTAATCAATGCGCAAGGGCTCATTTCTTCTAAAATTAAACATGAAGTAAAAACCATCTCTGAAAAAATCATTGGAGATTGTTCTTCTCATTAACAGTTTTTGTAAGTCACATTTAATGACTTTTCGTAATCTTTTATTCAAGCACCCATGCAGATCGCATCGCCGGAAACTTGTGTTTATAAAATTAACGGAATTTTTCATAATCAAATGCATAATTTTAACTATACATAAAAGATTACGTGGTAACGTCTTTTCAATATTTAATTTCACTTTTACCAATCTATGAAATAAATCGTTATTTCACAACTAATACAAACACACAGTCACACGCACATACAGACGCATATACACACATACACATAAACACACTCGCACACATGCATATTCACACACTGGGATTATAATCAAGATAAAAAGTAACATCACATAAATAAATATAATAAAAGCTTCATGACGCCACTTAATTGTTTTTTTTTACGGCGCGCAAAACCACACCCTCGGTTAATCTCAAACCCAAAATCATGATGATTTTAAGTCTATATTTTCAATTGTTAAACAGTTAGCAAGAGTTGCGTGGTATAAGGGCTTCACACACACACACTGACTGACGGACCTTAGGCGCATTATATAATAGACGAGCAAAATACCCTTGCTTTGCTACGGGTAGGCACAATAAGAGTAACTTTATTTAGTTTTGGGTCTCAAATTCTCCTTAAAAATTAATATAAACGGATCTGGAAATTAGGGTTGTGATAAATCAAACCCTTCTTAAAAAAACAAAGATAAGTGTGTCGGGAAAAATAAACATATTATTAGTTTAAATATTACCCATAAATTTTGTTATTTCTGTTTTAATATAGCAACATCATTATCATCCGTGGCTCTACAGCCCATGTAGGGCCCTAAATTGCTCAACCACATCCTTCCATTCAGATCGATTGATGGCTTTCTTTCACCATGCTCGAACCCCTTTAATAACGCATGGTGTATTCTCTACCAGAATAACAAATGCCATTATCAGTTATAAAAAGATAACGGGCAAAGTTCACTTTCTTTTCACGTGAATCAAAACATGAAAACAATATCTTTCCACAGGATTTCTTTGGTTCTTAGAAATAGCTCGCTAAACACCCATTTCATTTATAGTCTAAGCATGAAATTAGTTCAAGACGAATATGATATTTTTAGCCAGATAATATTTGTGAATATTGTGGCTTGGGGAGAGTAGAAAATATGGTTTACTTGTTTTAAAGGCACATGTTCCTTTAAAGTGATAAAAACATAAGAACAATGCTGCTTTTTAAGAAAATGGTGAGAAATTGATCTTCTTTTATATTTTATGTCAATCATTATATATTCCCGCACATTTTTCTAATCGTAACAATTCACTTTATATCAATCTTTATTCCCGTTGTTTATTCATCTCATAAACTAAAAACAGTTTGGCACAAAATGAGTTGTTGTCAGTGTGTTTTTCGACATAACACGCACTTCCTTATGCTAGATCCTATAATATGTATAAGTCGTAATACCCGTGATATTTCTTTATACTTGATATATTTAAATCTTAAAGAACAGTTTTTACCCGAAGCGTATGCCATACAACCGCATTGTTCGAGAAATTTACCCAATTTTTTAAATGGATTTTTCATCATTCGCTAGGTCTTAGAATAAAATACATGTGTTATGATTACATTTTTCATTGGAAAAGCTCTCCAAAACATTATTTCTATTTCAAGGCTAAGCATGACCTTAGTCAAATGAATAGGATTTTTTTTTCGCCAAATACATTACTTTTTCTATTTGGTGGTTGGACACTTCGACCCCGGGCTGTTCGACCCTGGCAGCTTGACCACAGGACGTTTCGTCCCCGTCGTTTTGACTCCGGTCCGTTTGACCACGGAAGCTTCGACCCCGGGGTGATTCGATCCCGGACAATCTGCCAAGGGACGTTTCGACCCCGAACGTTTCAACCCCTTTCTATCTACACCGTAGAAAATTATCATTATTTTTGTTTGTGTATATAATTTTTAAAATACTGGTTGTCTTGTTATAAGCGCAACATTAGCAGACATAGAAATAACCAAACCACACACACATACGCACATAGCCCCTCCCCCCTCCCCACACACAAACACAAACTTACACCAATAGAAAACTCTACAGTTTTAACCATAACGCGTACCATAATATTGCATTATTTTAGCAATAAGTCTTTTTTATGTAAGCTTTTTCATTCATCTACCAATTAATCCACAACATCCTTTCCTTTACAGTTTATGCATGACCTTTATTTAGGACAAATTAGATTTATTTTTATTGAGCTGTTTAATACTTATGTGATTGGGATGCGTAGGGTTGGGGAGATTTTTTAATATAGTCTATTTGTTTTAAAAAACACGTTGAATCGCGAGGTTTGGGTTTAAAATTTTACACTGCTGGTTTTCTTAATCTTTGCAAAAAGGACATTATCAGTGGCTAAGAAATAGTGCCACTCAGGGCTCAGAAATATTATAAACTCAAGACCCAAGAAATGAAAAGCACCCTTTAAAATCCCTGAGCGTTTACTTTTAATACGAATTTCCTGAATGACAGTTTATAATGATATCGATCATAAACATTCACTTGTATTAAGTAAGCACCTAAGAGAAATACCTCTTCCTCCTAACAAATATTTGCAATTGTTTTTTATGTTAAATAACTCGTTGAATGCTTCAAAAGCCGTTCCGTGTTAATTTTTCTTTAAGAAATTTTTATTCTCTGTAATTTTGACTTGTTATAAGCCAGTATACAATTTGCTTCCATCCGATTATATACATAGATGTATAAAAGCTTATATTAAAATGTAAAATTGATATATTACGTCTATAATTAAATAATTTCTTAACATTTATTTCTATTGCTTTTTTACAGTGACTAAGGGAAATTCGTTCGAACCATTTTCGTATGATTTTATTATTGTTAAATACAATTAAAATGTTTATAAAGGTTCCATTTCCTTTCCAAAATAAATATGCACCAATCTTACCCAATTACATATTATAGCTATAAATAATGCAATTTCAACAGCGACTATAAGTTCTTTTCACACTTTATTTTCCATTGTGGCAATTCATGTGAGTAATCATCCAGCTAATTCGCAAGGGCTCATTTCTTCTAAAATCAAACATAAAGCAAAAACCATCTCTGAAAAAATCATTGGAGATTGCTCTTCTCATTAACAGTTTTTTAAGTCACATTCAATGACTTCCCGTTATCTTTTATTCAAGCACCCATGCAGATCGCATCGGCAGAAACTTGTGTTCATAAAGTTAACGGAATTTTTCATAATCCAGTGCATAATTTTAACTATACATAAAAGATTACGTGGTAACGTCTTTTCAATATTTAATTTCACTTTTAGCAATCTATGAAATAAATTTTTATTTCACAACTAATACAAACACACAGTCACACGCACACACAGACGCACATACACATAAACACACTCGCACACATGCATATTCACACACTCGAATTATAATCAAGATAAAAAGTAACATCAAATAAATTAATATAATAAAAGCTTCATGACGCCACTTGATTGTTTTTTTTTACGGCGCGCAAAACCACACCCTCTGTTAATCTCAAACCCAAAATCATTATGATTTTACGTCTTTATTTTCAATTTTAAAAAAAGTTAG
Organism: Radix auricularia; assembly: GCA_002072015.1. Taxonomy (NCBI): domain Eukaryota; kingdom Metazoa; phylum Mollusca; class Gastropoda; family Lymnaeidae; genus Radix; species Radix auricularia. The sequence continues at coordinate 962,765 of MUZC01000108.1, forward strand.
CAAGAGTTGCGTGGTATAGGGGCTTCACACACACACACACACACACACACACACNGTAGTGATAAATCAAACCCCTTCTTAATAAAAACAACGATATGTGTGTCAAGAAAAATAAAAATATTATTAATTTAAGTATTACCCATCAACTTTGGTATTCCTGCTTTAATATAGCATCATCATTATCATCCGTGTCTCTACAGCCCATGTAGGGCACTGGCTTGCTTACCACATCCTTCCAGCTACAGCCCATGTTAGGGCCCCGGCCTGCTCAACCACATCCTTACATTCATATCGATTGATGGCTTTTTTTCACCATGCTCGAACCCCTTTAATAACGCATGCTATATATTCTACGTGAATAACAAATGTCGTTAACAGTTTTAAAAAATCTAACGGGCAAGGCTCACTTTTTTTTCATGTGAATCAAAACATGAAAACAATATCTTTCCAAATGATTCCTTTGGTTCTTAGAAATGGCTCGCTTAACACCCATTTCATTTATAGTCTAAGCATGAAATTCGTTCTAGACGAATAGGATATTTTTAGCCAGATATTATTTGTGAATATTGTGACTTGGGGAGAGTGCAAAATATGGTTTATTTGTTCTCAAGGCTCATGTTACTTTAACGTGAATAAAAACAAAAGAACAATGCTGATTTTTAAGAAAATGGTGAGAAATTGATCTCCTTATAAATTTTATGTAAATCATTATATATTCCCGCACATTTTTTCTAATAGTAACAATTCACTTTATATCAATCTTTATGCCCGTTGTATGCTATTCATCTAATGAACTCAAAACAGCTTGGCCCAAAATGAGTTGTTGTCAGTGTGTTTTTTCGACATAACACGCACTTTCTTATGCTAGATCCTATTTATAAGTCATAATACCCGTGATATTTCTTTAATTTTGATATATTTAAACCTTAAAGAACAGTTTTTACCCGAAGCGTATGTCATGCAATCGCATTGTTCGAGAAATGTACCCAATTTTTCAAAATGGATGTTTCATCATTCGTTAGGTCTTAGAGTAAATTACATGTTTTAAGATTACTTTTTTAAGGGAAAAACTCTCCAAAACATTATTTCTATTTCTAGGCTAAGCATGGCCTTAGTTAAATGAATATGATTGTTTTATCCGCCAGATATTAATTATGTGAATATTGATACTAAATTTAGATATGTATGAGTTAATTTGTTTTAAAGAAACACCTTAAATCGCAAGGTTTGATCTGAAAATTTACCCTGCTGGTTAACTTTAGTTGTGCAAAAGTATTTTCTATTTGGTGGTTGGACACTTCGACCCCGGACGATTTGACCCCGGACGGTTCGACCCTAGCAGTTCGACCACAGGGCGTTTTTTCCCCAGGTCGTTTCGAGTCTGGTCGGTTCGACCACCGACGGTTCGACCCCGGTCGATTCGATCCCGGGCTATTCGATCACGAACAGTTCCACCACGGGACTTTTCGACCCTAGGGCGTTTTCACCCCGGACGTTTCGACCCTTTTGATTCTAAACTGAGATTTTTCTCATTTATAATGTACCACTTTGTTACTATTATTATTTTAAAATTATTTTTGGTATATTATGAATTAGAAATTAAAAACAGAATTTTAACTAATATCCCAAAAACATTTAAAAAGGACCTAAGTTAAATTGGGTTTTAAAGATGTATATATTAAAGTGGCTCAAAGATTTTCACTGTGATAACAAAAATAAATGATTTTTTTAAAATAAAAAAAATGTCGATAACCTGAACAATGCACCACGCAGGCGTTGGAACCATTACAAACGCGCGCCCTTCAATTTACTTCTTGTGTTACTTAACAAAAAGCATCTTCAAATAGTCTACAAAGTTGCTCCTCTATTTAAAAAATTACATTTCCGCTATTTAACACCACTCTTACAACAGTGTATAAACTCTTATACACGTACCATTTTATTATTTAAAATCCCTGAGCGTTTACTTTCAATACGAAGTTCCTTATTGTCATTTTATAATGAAATCGATCCAAAACACTTACTTGTATTAAATAAGCACCTAAGAGAAATAAATCTTCCTCCTAATTAATATTTGCAATTGTTTTTATGATAAATCACTTGTTAAATGTTTCAAAAGCGGTTCCGTGTTAATTTTTCTATTAAGAAATTTCATTTTCTGTAATTTTGACTTGTTATACGCCCGTAGAATATTTGCCTGTATCTGATTATATACGTAGATGTATAAAAGCTTATATTAAAATGTAAAATTGATATTTCGTCTGCAATTAAATAATTTCTTCACAT
>MUZC01000108.1:965522-976511 GCA_002072015.1 Radix auricularia
CGCTTAGGCGCATTATAAAATAGATATAGATATAGATATATATCTATATATATATATAGATATGTATATATATATAAATATATATATATATATAGAGAGAGAGAGACAGAGACAGAGAGAGAGAGAGTTATTTACCACTTCATGAACACCATACACTAAAAATAACACCATTTTTTGCTTTAACGACTTAGTTTCTAAACCGTTCGAAATGGTGTAAAAACAAAAGCAAATACAAGTAGTACGATAACAAGTCTACTATAATAAGACTGCATTATTGTATTACAAAGCGAGGTTAGAGTGTAAACGCAATTTTCGCTGACCCAGTTCATTACAGCCTGCCGAATACTTTTTTTCCTTAATTTACTTTAATGCAGACTCTTTGACCTAAAAGCAGACACATAACCGAAATCACAAGAAAATCAATTTTTAGTCAAAAAATAACACTTGAGATGTCAATAATAATGTAATAAACGTTTAATACTGAAATTAGAGCCCGAATAACATAGATCTGTATGATATGTACATTTAGAAAAGGGCACACAGAAACAAAGCACAACATAGTAGCAGGCAGTATCAATACAATATTTTAGATATACAAAATAATACTATACGTAGATCTATAGCCTTTAATTATATGGATTTTGAAATATGGAAATATATGAAATACGTTTAGAAATACAATTACATAAAATATAAAATAACATAGTCTATAGTCACTGGTAAGGGCAGCAAACAATAAACACAAAAGTCCCTTGTTAAGTTTTGCACAATTTTGCTTGTACTGTGCATGCCACCAGCCATCACACGCGTCCCATTGGACACATACATCTTTCCCTCCCCATGTTTTGCACCCTTGACACATTCCTGCCAACAATTGATCCTCTTCTATATCATAAGAATCGTCATCTGCAGCCATATCAAACTCCATTTTTTGAATAAACAGTGAGTCCTCACTGCTGCTATCAGATATATTTATAACAGATACTTCTTTACTTTCTTGGACATCACTATTTTTTTAAAATCTGCTCTTTTTCTCTCTTACACCTTTCTTCTTCCCCTTCTTGCTCTCTTTTCATTTTGTAGCCTCTTTTTGTGCATCATTTTTTATTTGGCTTTCTTCCCTCTCGATCTTTCTTTTCAGTTTATATTTTTCTATTTCTTCTTTGTCTGCTTTTTTCTTTTGTTTTTTTTAATACCTTCTCTAAACTCATCTCCACTGACCAATTTTGGCATGGTTGCAGCATTTGCTGTTATCTTCTTCTTTTTATTCCTTCAAACAAAATCAAGTAGCTTTAAAATGTCATCTACTGTCAAGTTAGCTATGACTGTGGACTTGACTGCACGTTTCTATTAGCTCCACAGCTAAGGCTTGAAACTTGTTAAATTTCTCTTCTTCCTATTTGCTAAGGTTGTCTCCTACAGGGATTGCCATTGTCAGTTGACAAAACAAAAAATGTATTAAATTTGTTGCGACCCATTTCATCATGCAAAAAGTTTGAATAGTCATGGAGTGCTTTCAGTTGTGCAGCAGACAAATGGGACTTTGGTGGTGATGCTGCTGGTAATGGTTCTGGTTTTGAAAAAGTGGTAATTATTAGACTTATTTTATTCTAAAATAGGGTGTTTCTCTATGACTACTTGTGTTTTATTGACACTCGGTTGTGTCTCAATGAATGGATGTGTCTAAGATTCGATTGGCTGTGTCTCAATGATTGTTTGTGTGTACATTTCTATTGGCTGTGTCTCAATGATTTTTTGTGTGTACATTTCTATTGGCTGTGTCTCAATGATTTTTTATGTGTACATTTCTATTGGCTGTGTCTCAATGATTGTTTCTGTGTACATTTCTATTGGCTGTGTCTCACTGATTGTTTGTGTGGAAATTTCTATTGGCTGTGTCTCAATGATTGTTTGTGTGTACATTTCTTTTGGCCTTGTCTCACTGATTGTTTCTGTGTAAATTTCTATTGCCTGTGTCTCAATGATTGTGTGTGTGTACATTTCTATTGGCTGTATCTCAATGATTGTTTGTGTGTACATTTCTATTGGCTGTGTCTCAATGATTGTTTGTGTGTAAATTTCTATTGGCTGTGTCTCAATGATTTTTTCTTTGAAACTTTCTATTGCCTGTGTCTCAATAATTGTTTGTGTTTACATTTCTATTGGCTGTGTCTCAATGATTGTTTGTGTGTACATTTCTATTGGCTGTGTCTCAATGATTGATTGTGTGGAAATTTCTATTGGCTGTGTCTCAATGATTGCTTCTGTGTAAATTTCTATTGGCTGTGTCTCAATGATTGTCTCTGTGTATATTTATAGTGGCTGTGTCTCAATAATTGTTTCTTTGTAAATTTCTATTGGCTGTGTCTCAATGATTTTTTCTGTGTAATTTTGTTTTGGCTGTGTCTCAATGATTGTTTCTGTGAAAATTTCTATTGGCTGTGTCTCAATGATTGTCTCTGTGTATATTTATAGTGGCTGTGTCTCAATGATTGTTTGTTTGTAAATTTCTATTGGCTGTGTCTCAATGATTGTTTTCGTGTAAATTTCTATTGGCTGTGTCTCAATGATTGTTTGTGTGTACATTTCTATTGGCTGTGTCTCAATGATTGTTTATGTGTACATTTCTATTGGCTGTGTCTCAATGTTTGTTTGTGTGTACATTTCTATTGGCTGTGTCTCAATAATGGTTTGTGTGTAAATGTCTATTGGCTGTGTCTCAATGATTGTTTCTGTGTAAATTTCTATTGGTTGTGTCTCAATGATGGTTTTCGTGAAAATTTCTTTTGCCTGTGTCTCAATGATTGTTTGTGTGTACATTTCTATTGGCTGTGTCTCAATGATTGTTTGTGTGTACATTTCTATTGGCTGTGTCTCAATGATTGTTTGCGTGTACATTTCTATTGGCTGTGTCTCAATGATTTTTTCTGTGTACATTTCTGTTGACTGTGTCTCAATGATTTTTTCTGTGTACATTTCTATTGGCTGTGTCTCAATAATTTTACTGTGTACATTTCTATTGGCTGTGTCTCAATGATTGTTTGTGTGTAAATTTCTATTGGCTAAGTCTCAATGATTGTTTCTGTGAAAATTTCTATTGGCTGTGTCTCAATGATTGTTTCTGTTTAAGATTCAATTGGAAGTGTTTCAGTGGGTGCTATGAGTCTAGATATAGACTAGACCTAGATATTTAGCTTAATTTTCCTACATGGAAAAAATGATACCCCCCCCCCACCGAAGAAATATTCAACAAATATACTTCAACACGAAAATGCGCACATAACGAACACTACTATTTTTAAATAACTCTAGAGGCTAATATCAAGACCCATATTTAACTTCATTTTTTCTGCAGAATTATAGTGTTTGGTACGAAATAAAATCCATCGTTAAGCTTACTTCGTTGCAAACATCACTTTGAAACGAACATTTCTATTAAAAAGCATTGTAGAGTATAAAAGCGTGCTTACTGGCCTATTTGTTATTATTATTATTCGTTCGTCCGTCGAATCGACGAGGACCACTTTAGTCATCTGAGAGTCGCTCAGTCTTTTTTTGCCTATGTGTGCGCAGATGGCTGACAAGGCCGATCCTGGCATGGAAAGTTCGGGCCTATTTGTACGTGGTAAAGCAATTCCAGACATTTTTTTCCCAAGCGAACAGGAAAAGTAGTCTTAACTCGACAATCCACATCGTTCTTACTAGGAACGGTGACAGCATGCACAGTGCAAGGAATATAGGTCGACACACAATTACTCACAAAATTGTTCGCACAGGCAAAAGAAACGATGAAATGATGAAATTATATTGAAAAAAGAACTATTTTGACTACCGGTTTTCGTTTTCGTGTTAGACAAGAAAATAAAAATACAGAGAACGCTATATGTCAAGTTGAAAGTTTCTTTGTCTGTCGGTTTGTTTGTTACCAATACAAATCCTCACCGTTGGACCCAGGGAGGTGAAATTTTGCATGGAAAACAAAATTTGACCCTGAAAGGGTCATAGCCTATGTCTCAACCCCAGGTGCCAACCCCTTGTGTCTGGGGGGCCAACATTTTGCTTTTTCCTTATATGAGCTATACAAAAAATGAAAATGACCAATTCTCCTATTTCGGGTGTAGGTGAAAGATCAAAATTTTGCAAAATTTTTGAGTAGCCTATTGTGAACATTTTTGGTGGGAAATAATTTTAAATATCACACTCATTGGTGCCGGGGGCCCAAAAGCGTTTTTTTCCATTTTAAGGACTAAATAAAATATGAAAATCACTAATTATCCTATTTCCCGCGTAGGCAGAGGATGAAACTTTTCAAAGTTGTTAAGTAAAGTTCCACGATGGTAACAAATGAATATAATATTTACATTCTTACTTTCTGTGGGCCCAAATGACGTTATTTTTCCGTATGTTAGCTTTATATAAACTGAAAATCACTAATTCTCATTTTTCCCGTGTAGGTAAAAACATGAAAATTTGGACAGTTTTTCAGTGCACGTCCATGATGGTAACAGTTGAAAATAATATTCAATTTCTCACTTACTGGGGCCGGGGACCCATATGTTTTTTTTTTCTTATTTTAAAAATTTACTCATCCCTAATCCTCCAACTTTTCGTGTAGGTAGAAGCATGAAGTAAGTTAGTAAGTTGTTGGATAGCCTCTTGCTAAGATTATTGGAATTTTTTTTAAAAATTAGAATTAACTTTCATGGGAGCCGGGGGCAAATTTTTTCTCATTTTACTGAATATTGCTACTTTTCTTTTTCACGTTTAGGTAAAAACATGAGAACTTGGGAATTTTTTTAGTACACTCCCGCAATTGTAACAGGCAAATAATATCTAAAGTATCACTCACTGGGAGCCGGCCCTCAATTTATTTTTTCGGATATAAAAACGGAATCATCACTAATTTTCCTATTCCCCATGTAGTTAGAAGAATAAAACTTTAATGAAACTGTTGAGTACACACCAGCGCTGGTAACAAGCAAAAAATGTTTAAATTGCCACTCAATGGGAGACTGGGACCAAATGTATTTTTTTCTTAGATACAAAGTTAATCATCACACATTCTTCAACATCCTCTGCAGGTAGACGCATGTATATTTGGGATGGTAGCTGGCAAACTTATAGGTATCACTCAGTTGCAGTTTTTTCACCTTAGGTTAACTAAATTACAAATTTTAAAAAAAAACTTTGGATACCCTGTAAATGCAATTTTACAAAACTCGGAAGATAAAAATTTGAAGGCCTATGTTAAAATTAATTTGGTCAATAAATACTCTTTTTCTATCTTTTGTGGCCCTTGGCCCCTAATCTTTTTTTCGGTAACGTTTAAAACATTTTTAACATTCGTTACTACTCGATTTTTTAAATCAAATTTGGACTAACAAATTAATTCACAATGATCCAAATGGAAATCAGCTGTTGTTTTGAACTATACAATTTGCACCCATAGGGCATCCGACCAAAATTTTAGTTTTTAAAAATAAGTTTTAATTTTTAATAGTAAAAACACATTTAGTGCTGGAGACCCGTATGCCATTTTTAACATTAAGTATTTAAAAGGTAAATTAAAAACTGTCTATTTAATAAATAAATAGGAAGTAACCAAATGTGATTTTAAAAAAAATTCCAATGGGGTTATGAACTTCTAACGTCTGTTCCAAGACGGTTCAGTTTATATATTTATCATATCCATCATGATTTAGATTGAAATCAAAGGGAAATTGAATTCGTTTTTACGTTTCTAAACGCTAACTGAAATCTTAAATTACCGCTGCAAAGCGTGGGTAATTAGCTAGTATACTAATAAAAGGGAAAGCCCTGACTGACTCACTGACTGATTCATCACTAATTCTCCAACTTTCCATGAAGGTAGAAGCATGACACTTTGGGAATTTGTTGGATACCCTCTCACCACTAAAATTGGCGAAAATGAGTTTTAAAAGTCTCGCTCATGTTTGGTCGGGGGCCCAAAAACTTTTTCTGCATCACTATTTCTTCAACTTTCAGTGTATGTAGAATCATAAAACTTTGGGAAGTTGTTAGGTACTTACTAACGACGAAAAATGGCGAAAAAGAATTTTTAAAATATCACTCATGTGGGGCGGGGGCCAAAATATTTCTTTCCTTATAGGGGCTTTATAAAAATTTAAAGTCAACAATTTTCCTGTTTACGTTTAGGTAGTAGCATGAAACTTTGGGAAGTTGTTGGGTACCCCCTCATTACGAAAAATGGCGAAAAAGAATTTTAAAAAATCTCGCTCATATTGGGCCTGGGGCCCAAAAACTGTTTTTACCACATCACTAATCCTTCAAATTCCCGTGTTGGTAGAAGCATTAAACTTTGGGAAGTTGTTGGGTACCCACTATAGTCGCAAATTGTTTTTAAAAAAATATTTTTTTAAAATCTTGCTGATGTGGGGCCGGGGGCCAAAATGTTTTCCTTTTATGGGCTCTATAAAAATTGAAAATCACCTATTTTTCTTTTTTCCGTGTAGGTAGAAGCATAAAACTTTGTAAATATTTTTAGTACATGCTCTCGACGATAATTTGAAAAAAAAAATTTTCGAGTCATTGGGACGGAGGTCCATAAAACGTTTTTTTTTTCCTTAACTGAGCTATAAAAAAAATAAAAATCACCAATTCTCCTGCTTCCCGTAAAGGTAGAAGCATTAAGCTTTTGAAATATTTTAAGCACACGCTTTCGGAAAAAAAAACCTAATTAAAAAAAAAAAACTCCTTCTCATTGGGCGCCGGAAGCCCAAATATAGCTTTTCTTATATTAAAAACCGACTGATCACTAATTCTCAAATTTCCGTGCAGGTAGGAGCATAAAATTGTGGGAAGTTGTTGGGTTTCCCCTGAAGACAATAACTGCCTAAAAGGAATTTTATAAATCTCGCTCATGTGGGGCCAAGGACCCAAAACATTTTTTTCCTCCTCATAATGGCTTTATAAAAATTGAAAATAACCAATTTTCCTATTTCCCGTGTAGATAGAAGCATGAAACTTTGGAAATGTTTTGACTACATGTTTACTACGATAATTTGAAAAAAAATTACATTTACTACTCATGGGGCCGGGGCAAAAAAAATCTTTTTTTCCTTATATAAGTTATATAAAAATTGAAAATCCATAATTCTCCTTTTTTCCGTATAGGAAGCATGAAACTGTGGGAATTTTTTGAGTACACGCTCCCGACGTAAACTTGCTAAAAATAATGTTACAAATTCCTCTCATGGGGTTTGGGGCCTAAATATAGTTTTTCTAATATTAAAACCGACTCATCATCAATTCTTTAAATTTCCGTGTAGGTATGAGCATGACAATTTGGGAAAATTGTAAAGTACTCTCTCACAACGAAAGTTGGTGTAAAAGAATTTTGAAATACACACTCATGGCGGCCGGGGCCCCAAAAATTTTTTATATATAAAAATTGATAATCTACAATTTTTTATTTCTCGTGTAAGTTGACATTGAAAAATATTTATATAATTTTTAAAAATTTCCACTCATGGGCTGCCGGGGACCCAAACACCTTTTTTTCCCTCTAAAATTGGCTATATGAAATTGATTCAACGCTACTTCTCCAATTTCAGTGTAGGTAGTAGCTTAGAAACTTTGGGAAGTTGTTGAGTACCCCGTCTCTCATTTCTTCCCGCGATGGTTTTATTTAATGATCTCTCACTAGGGTGAAGATTTTCGAAATATAGTTTTTTTTTAACCAATATGAGTTTTATTTTAAAAAAGGGGCATCTTTAAATCTCCAAGTTCTTGTGTACGTAGGAGCATGAATGGTCGAAGTTAATATATTTAGTATATCCATCCTCATTCAGGTAAAACTCAAATGCTGTTTTTAATTGGTGTCACGCGGGTTCGCAACGTTAACTGAAACCCTAATTTCCGCAGCAAAGCACGGGTAAATTTCTAGCATATATATGTATCTGGCTGAGATTTTTAAATTAATTTATCGAAAGGTTTGCATTCCTCGTCCTCAATATAATGAAATGGTTTTCTATTCATTATATATCAAAAGTCGAATCTTGGTATTTGATGGAAACTTTGCATAATAAATATCGTCTCTGTCCCGTGAATGACATTTTCTTTTTGACGAAGCACACCAATGTTAATAAATCTAAGTCTAGTTGAGACTACTTGTCGTAAGCCTTAAACTTAAACTAGTACACTGGTCTTGCTGAAAATGAGAATCTTAATCTGATTACTAGGCATTTACTTTAACCAAAACAAATCATTAAAATTATATTAACATATCTATAATTACTAAGATATATACTAGATATACAAACGCTCCTTCTATGCAGAAGATAATTGCGTCCACAGTCATGAGAGATGATCTGTTGGCAAGTGATGCAGCGGTCACAAGCCACGGCTATAGGGGTTCCACGCATTACCCCAGCCGCATAACTATTGTCAAGTTAGGTACCCATTCAGAGATGGACGACTCGGGGACTTCTCGGGCCCCAGGAACAAAATCCTCGCCTTCGCGTGGATTCGAACTCCTGACCATCGATACGACAGTCGAGCGCACTACCACTAAACCACCACATTAATAAGCACACAGACTCAGTACCTGAATACACATTTATCTTGCGTACAATAAAAGAAATTACCCTAAAACAATGGAAACATAAACTACCTAGACACAGGCAAAAGCACTTAATTTTAATCTTGCTAGTCTCCGGCGACATAGAACTTTGTACAAATTTGTACAAAAACATGCACAAGTAAACAAGGAGCAATTCAGTGTGACACATGAAATGAATGGTACCACACAGTTTGCCTGCATACTAATACACGCAAGTACATATCAATGTGCCAAGGATATAAATATACATCATGGCCCTTCACACAGTGTGGATTTCCCCAAATCAATTCGGACTTGTTTAATTGTAGGGAACTGATCACCACCAAGTTTTACAGTGTTTTTGCTAATTCTAATATAAAGAACACCCTACATAAAATCAGACCTGCCATGCAAACCCATGAAAATAAAAAAATCTAATAATACTGACAATCAAAAACTCTTAAAAGTATAATAATTAATTTCAAAAGCATAAAAAATTAAATCCCAGATTTAGAACTTCTTTTAAAAAAGAAGAACCAGACATACTTGATGGTTTTGTAACTTGGTTGAACCCCAACATATATAACTCTGAAATGTTTAGCAGCAATTATAATTTATTTAGAAAAGATATAACATACAAACATTGTGGCGTCCACTTGCAATAAAATCAACTCTCATAGCCGAAGAAAATAACACACAACCAAACTCTAATATAGAATCTGTTTTTTATAAAATAGTTACCACCAAACTCATCACCCTTTATTGTAGGCAGTATATATTGGTCCTCTAAATACAAACATAGAATACATGAGGAATCATTGCAGTCATCTAACTTCTTTTAAAGAAAATCATAAAAATGCTGTAATTTGGACTATGCTGAACTTTAATCTTCCAGATATAAATTGGAAAAATTAAACAATTGATAGACACAAAAACAATAAAGAAATTAATGAACATTTTTAGACACTATAAAGAAGATAAACCTTGAACATATAGTAATAAAAGCAACTAGGAAAAACAAAATACTTTATTCCTAACAAATAAACCAGGACTAGTACTCGACTGCACAATAATTCCTGGGTTGTCTGTTCATGATATTTTTAGGGTAACCAATACAATAAAAAATAAAATAAATAAGATGGCTAGAACTTCTAGCTACGCCACTGGCTAGAAGAACAATATATCTTTGGAATAAATGCCACTTAATAAAATTACACCAATCAGCTTCTAATTTCCAACAAAATTTTATAAGTAAAATCAGCATAGATAGCCCACGTACAAGAAAAATGGAAGGAAATAAAAACAAATATAGAAACCATAATGGATCAGAATGTTCCAACTAAAATAACTTAAAATAGAATAAATAAATGCTGGTTCAATTTTAAATTTAAAAAGTTATGCAAACCAAAGGAGAACTTTTTAAAGAAATTTAAGACTACCAATTTAGAAAGTATACAAAAAAATATATTTAAAAATTAAATATTTGACACAAAAACTTAGCCGTAACCTCCAAAGTGATTATATAAACAAAGAGATAACTAAAGATAACAGAAAAAACTTATAGTCAATAATCAAATAAAAAAATGGAGCCTTCAGATATAGCCACACTATAAGGCTAAAGTAATAAAACCATTTAATGATAAATGAGACTAAAGCTAATATCCTTAAGGCTGTGGTTACACTGCACGCGAATTCGCTCATCTAGTATACGCGCGAACGCGCATCTGAAAAGTAATTTTTAAGGTGGTTACACTGCAAGCGATTGTTTCAGCTGATATCGCGCGAATTACATTGTTTGTCTTGACAACAAACTTTAACCTTTATCCTTTTCGCTATTTAAACACACATTTTGTGTGTTTATATAGACATCGCCTACTTTCGTTTTTATTTGTTTAGCTTAACAACCACTGTTGTTATTTAATAAATATTTGTATACAGAATTAAAATAGATAAAAATCAAATAAATCTCCCCCATTATTTCATTAGATTGGTAAAGATCAGAGTGACATGTGGTTAAACCTAAATCTTTTAGAATGAGTAAGAGTCTTAGTAAGAGTGTTGAATTTCGTTAACCTCGACCTCGAAATTCGCGCAACATAAAAATAAAACATTGTTTCCTAATTATGATTAAATTGATTATTAGTAATTTTAGGCCTAGGCCGCTAACGCTAGACTAGAGTGCTTAGCCTAGAGTCACAGAAGAAGTTAGTCGTCAAAGAAGCTTTATTAAATTTTTCATGATGAGACCTGGATCATTTGTTTAAAAATTAAATAGAATATGAATAAGTATAAGTATAAGACCACGTATTAAAAAAAAAACCCACTACGTCAAATTTTGGTGATGAATTTCTCCCGAAGAAATAAGAAAGTAAGAAAGACTGGCCTGCCTTGCCTTAAAAACCTCAATA
>MUZC01000108.1:979187-1025148 GCA_002072015.1 Radix auricularia
GTAAAAACATAAACACTGAAAAATTTATTATTTACACTTATCAGCAAAACATGTTATGAGTGCTTAAGACAACCTTTTGTTTACAATCCCATTTTAAATGAAATTTTTTTTGAGGCTTGTTGTCATTTGGTTATGTTGGGTGATCAATTTGATAAAGAACAATAATATTGATCCATAAATGATTTTATCCTTTTCATTTGTTCTGGTCCATCATTTATTATTATTTAAATTGTCATAAAAAATCACTGTTAATTACTGTTTTATTTGCCATAACATTTTCTTTTCTCTCTTCTCCTGAATTTATGCCAGCAAATGGATTATAAACCTTCTGTGTCTTGAAGAGAACACATCCAACAAGAATAGTAGCTGGGTATAGAATTTCCATAAACAGTTTTGCCCATTAAATCTAGCTTGACTATCTGTAAGAGGTCTTGTTGTTTTTAAAATGCTCTTTACAAAATTTGTCTCCCAAGCTTTGCCATTTTGTTTCTACAACATTGGCTGAAAAGAAGAAAAAGGGTGCTTTTACTTTACTTTTACACACATTGTTAAAAAAATATATATAAATTAGTCTTGATAATTATTTTTATACTACAATGTATATTTAAATTCTAAAAGTTTAAGTTAAACCACAAACTTTTTAAAAGTTACCAAATTGATAAAAAGTTGAATAAATTATGCAACAGTTACAAATATGTTATTGTTACAAATAGTGCAATATTTCAATTGTATTTTTACGCACTGTACTATTATAAGTATAAGTAATTTAAAAAACATACTGATATACTAATACTAATTACTCTAACAACTATTACTAATACTAATACTAAAATGTAATATTATATATGATGATTTCATACTAGAAAACTTATAGAACTTATAGTAAAAGTAAAAGGGTCTTATTCTTATGTTAATTGGACCTGTATTTCTCTGTAAACTGACTTTAATATTAGTCTACTTATACTTATACTACTTAGTAACAGTTGTATTAGAATAGTAAAAATAGTTTTATCACTAGTATTAATACTATTACATGACCATTATTATTCGTAGTTTTACTGCACTGCAGTGTCTGGAGTTGTAGGGTGTTGTCACTGTTGTGACAATTTAAAACTACACAACAGTGTTGAGTGAGTGTTGTGTAGTGTAGTTTTAAATTTTAATACAAATTTTAATTTTGTTTTCTTTCCAGGAAATTTAAAATATAAAACATTTTAAATATTAATTTTGAAATTAATATTAAGGGATATTTATTTAACGCTACATTTAATATAATATTAAAAATAATTATATCATTAAATATTACTTGTAAATTACAAGTATAGTATAAATAATATATAATATATTTATATGAATATACAAAATAACTGCATAGCATCTAATTGGAACAAAAGTTGTTTAAATAGTGAAATAAGTATTTCGCTTCATTAGGCCTAATTTATAATATTTGTTATTTGATTCCCTAATTAAATAACCAACATCTACAATAATAATTGTAGCTTACTTACTTGTAGAATTAGGTTCGTCTGCAATTTCAAGCCAAAGTTTCCTTCCAAAATTCCTAGTCATATTACTAATATTACAGGCTACTGTTACTGTGATAACAATTCGACGACATTGTTGAGAGGAGTGTGGGCGCATGAACTTCAGAATTTAATTTGTCAATATCCATAATAAAAATCAAAATGATTTTAGTTTAAAATGGAAACCTACTGTTTTATATGTTGAAAATCATGCATGAAAGCCAATTCTTATTTATTAAATGATTATTTACACACATAAAATGAGACGAAGTGGCACAAATTTCCGCCATTTTGTTGACTTTTGAAAGCCAATTCGCGCGATGCGCTGGAAAAAATCAAATTGTTCGCGCGTATACGCGCGTATACTGGCGTTTTTACGCTGCCAGTGTAACCACGCCCTATATGTTATTGCATTTGTTTTTCAAGAGGTTTCAGATGCGCGACTAGATGAGCGAATTCGCGTGCAGTGTAACCACAGCCTAACACATATTTTGCATCATCATTTTGTGGCTCAGGCGACCAAAAAATTGCAATGAATTTTTTTTTAAATGGAAGAAATAGGCAACATAACTGTAGATGAGATACGTATACATTCATACCTAAAAAAATAAAAATAAACAAAGTCACTGGCGAAGAGGAATTGCCTGCCAGGTTATTAAAAAAATTAAGTAATGAACTGTCTTCAATTCTTGTAGTTCTTTTACAAGCCTCTCTAAACCAAGGTAAAGTGCCCCAGGATTGGAAATTAGCCAATGTAACACCTCTCTTTAAGAAAGGTGATAAGTCAGACCCTGGTAATTACATACCTGTATTACTTACTAGTATGAACTGTAAATTACTGTAACACATAATATACAGCAGAAAAGTTAACCACCTTGACAAATATAATGCCCTATGCCCACACCAACATGACTTTAAAAAGAAGAGATTTTGTGAAACGCAATTGATAGGTCTAATAGGTGAGATATTAAAATCCTTAGATAATAATGATCAAATAGATACAATATAGCTAGACTTCTCAAAAGTATTTGAAAAAGTTCACCACCTTAGTTTACATAAAAAACGTAAATACTTTGGAATCTCAGGTCCCTTACATAACTGGATCCAAGATTTCCTATTGGGTAGGGAGCAAACTGTAATAATTAATGGATCTAAATCTACACCAATAAAGGTTAACTCAGGAGTTCCACAAGGAACTGTCCTAGGTCCCTTTCTATTTTTAATTTATATAAATGACTTACCCAACAATATCTCAATAGGAACAAAAGTCAGATTATTTGCTGATGATTGTATATCTATAGAACAATCAAGTCAGAAAAACATAACAACATTTTACAAAATGACTTAGATGAATTAATAAAATTAGAAACTAATTAGAGTATGTCCGTCCACCCAGAAAAATGCTAAGAGTAACAAAGAAAAAGAAACAGATAAATGCAATGACCATGCTACTCCGCTACTTTACTCACTTCATTGGTTATCCAAACAAGCCCGAACTGATTAGAAACTGGCCGTTCTGTGTCACAACTTCTTTTCTGACTCATGCCCTTCATATCTTACTGCACTTTTTTTGGTCTTCTCATCAAGTCGTCAGCTACGCTCTTCTGCAGATACACGCATTCTCTGAGTTCCTAAGACAAAAACTAAATCATGTGGCGAAAGGTCATTCTCTTTTTGTGAAGCCAAACAATGAAATTATCTTCCAATAAACATCCGTAGTATGTCAACTGCTAATTTATTTAAGACTGCACTTAAGACACATCTTTTTAAAATTTATTTTGAAAATGAACGAAACATCATTTCTTTAATTGATTAACGTAGCTACTGTGTAACGTATTGTCATTTATTTAGTGAGAATGATAGGAATGTTTATTTAATTAATATTTGTATTGTTATCTCCATGTAAAGAGCTATAAGCCCGTTTCCTTGCTGGGATACAGCGCTATATAAATTATCATTTTATTATTTGTATTATTATTAATATTACAACGCAAAAAAGTTTTAATTCTCTTTGTTGATTTTACAGAGAGAGAGAGAGAGAGAGAGAGAGAGAGAGAGAGAGAGAGAGAGAGAGAGAGAGATAAATCAGTAGAGTATAGTAACTTTAACACATTGAAAACTGTTAATTAAAAATAAAAATTACACTAGATCTATTTTATTTTAATTGTTAGAAAAATATATGTTCGATATTCTGACAAAAGTAACAAATTCCAAAAAAAAGTAACAAATTAAAAAAAAAAAAAAAAGCAACTCAATATCAGGATTAATAGCATATTTCAAAAAACTAACAACAAAAATTAAGTTTAATTAATTTTTAAGCTATTTTCAAGCTAATTTAAATTTAAAATACTTCATTCATGGAAAAGAACTATCCCCAACTAAAGATATAAATACTTAGGAGTCATAATAAATGAGAAACTCTCTTGGAATTCCTATGTCAATGAAGTTATTAAAAAATCAAACAAAACCTTAGTCTTTATAAAGAGAAACTAAGATATAAATTTATAATGCTTCGTCACCCTGGTGA
The DNA here is from genome assembly GCA_002072015.1 of Radix auricularia. Classification (NCBI taxonomy): domain Eukaryota; kingdom Metazoa; phylum Mollusca; class Gastropoda; family Lymnaeidae; genus Radix; species Radix auricularia. Next base: position 983,238 of record MUZC01000108.1, read on the forward strand.
GACCTATACTAGAATATGCATCTTCTGTATGGGACCCATCCACCAAAGAAAATATTGATAAGTTAGAGTGAATCAAAAAAAAAGGTGCCAGATTTATTACTGGCGAATATTCAAAACTGACAAGAGTAACACCAGTAGTTGAACCAATAAACATTGAAACACTAGAGGATAGAAGAACCAAGAGTAAATTAGTAATTATATATGAAGCAATAAATTCTAATTTAGAAATACAACACAACGATAATTTAAGACAACCCTCAGATAGACAAAAAGATAAAAGCACCTTTCTTATTCCATATGCAAGAACAAACACACAAGTTTTCTTTCTTCCCGTCCGGTATTCGGGCATGGAATTGGTTGCCTGAAGAAACCAGGAAAGCCAACACGTTATAATCATTTAAAACTTTAGTAAGAATTAGGGCTGCGGAATTTACCGATTAATTTCTCGATTAATCGGTAAATTATTTTATCGATTAAAATTAATTTAATCGATAAAATAGTGATTAAAATAAAATATATTTTTTTAATGTATTTATTAATAAATAATTAATAATAGGATTTATTTTATTTTTTTTTACGTACAAACTTCTCCGTCCACAATACCGAAATGGGCAGCTTTATACTTTAAAATAACCTGTTTTATAAGGACAATGATATTAAAAAAAACATTGGTTTTAAGTATCTTACAATAACAAAAATTAAATTCATACATTTTATATTGAACTACTTATATTTAAAATATATGTTCTAAAATATTATATCTATTAAATTCAATTCAATTAAATGCTTAAGTTATCGGCATTTTAAAAAAATACCATAAAATGGCACAAAATGTGAAAGAAAACAACCTAGTGAAAAAAGTGATTATGAGGTCTTAGAAAAAATTCATAACTTTTGAACCATTTGGGATAAAAATATGATTTTTATCTTTTTTTTATTCATCAAACAATTTCTATATGGCTGTATTACTTTTATATTTTAAAATTATTTAGAAATTTTCATTCAAGTGCCTAAACTTTAATACGTTATTTAACTTATTTTCATTAACTCTGTTTTAAAAATAACTTAATAAAAATATCAACTGTCGGTTTTTATTACTTCCCTTGAAATTTTCAGTCTAATGACGCCATACATCTTTATTTTTAGACTTTAAAAACTTATCGATTAATTAATCGGTAATTTTTCAAAAGTTAACGATTAAATTTATTTTAATCGATAACAGCCCTAGTAAGAATACAAGACTAAACACAAACAATAGAATAACGTAGGACGCAATAATCTTCTGTACAGAAGGAGTGGCTGTAACATATAAGATAAGATATTATCGTTTTAGTGATCTGTGTAAATATATAGTAAACATGAAAAATAATAATTAATAGAATGCTTTTATATTTGATGAAAATTAAAATAATAAGTCAAATTAAAGTCAAGATATGTCTCTTTATTATTGTTACTTAAGACTGTAATTATAATTATCTCACCATTTCGTTTGTTTTTATCTTTATTCAGTGTTATTGTCTTTTCTTATGAATTAAGAAAAATATTTTCTTTTAACATTAAAAAATCCTTTATTATAATTACGTAGTTAGTTTTGACTTTTTAAAAATTCTTTACAATTCTATAAAATACGTAATTGGTAGATAAATTATATAGCGCGGTACCCCAGCAAGCAGATAGACGCACATCATTTCACATAAAAAAAAGATTTATTGTAAAATGCATAATTAATTTAATAAAAATTAACGCTTTAAATTTTGTCTTTAGATTAGAAATATACGAATTCACATTGCCAACTAACATAAAGGCTGTTCTCAATGTGCCAAAAGAAAAATCTAAGTAAGTAATGCGTCTCCTTTTTAGACTAATTACAAAATAATTTACATTGATTATAATAATGTAATTAATATCAAATAAAGTGATACCTCGAGATACGAGTTTAATTTGTTCCGCAGCCTTGCTCTTATGTCAATTTGCTGGTATCTCAAATCAATTTTCCACATTAAATCTCATTAAATTCCATTCTTCGTTCAAGCCAAAAAAATGTGCTACCCCTCATTGTTTTTGTTACGAGTTTTTGAATAAGAAAAACACATCTGCCAATGACAAATATTAATTTTAAAAACATAATATAATAGGACAAAGCAAAAAAAATGGTTTTATAAAATGTGCATACAAATGTGTGTTTTATTTACATATATGTAACTTATAAACAACTTATATGCCACTGTATGAATAATTTTAGTCACTGTTTTGTCTTCACTGATTTTTGCCTTACACGGGATTAAAAAAACACTGCCTCAGGATTTTTGTTTGTTCTCCGTTTAACAATGCTGCGGAAATGAGTAAGGCCGATGCACGACTAATTGCAAAGTTTACCGAGTTATTCTATTTCACGAACTTTGAAAGTTTCTCCCACATTCCCAAAATCTCTTGTATCTCACGTGTAATGGCTCCACCACGTTTGGCTCTTCATCAAAACCAGTACTACGTCCCTACGACATCGCCAAGTCAGCTACTTGCACAACTTGCTCATTTTAAAATAATAATTTCACCCTTTCATTAAATAGACATTACCTTCTTCTCAGCACTGACATTTACACTCAGTTTCTTCGGACCCATGGTATTAGAAAGAAATGTGATAAGGTATGTAAATTAACAGAAAAAACAAAGCCCTAGAAAAAATTGGCAAAGATGCTTCGATTGCAATGTAAGTAGGCACAGGGGGGGAACACGTGGGATTATTCACAAGGAGCAAGCACAGTAAACTGGGTGGGCCATATGAAGCGTCGCAGCTGCTCGTTACTCCTATCTTAAATGTCGCTTATACTTTAAGAGAAAATCTTCGCTCGCTCGACAGCTTGTATCTCAAATAATTCGTATACTTTGGCACTCGTATCTCGAGGTATATATATACATACATATATATATATATATATATATATATTTCTTATAAATTTTAAATTTTAAAAAATATTATTAAAAAAAACTACAATTACTAGCTTTTTCCAAATTACTAAAAGTTTGAATCATTTTTTTTAATTAAAAGAAGAGTAATGTAATACTCTCTTAAAACATTTAAAAAGAAAATTTATTTTCACAGCCTCATTACAATTGAAATGAACGACGAAAAACAAGAAATTCCCTTTTCACTCATGAAAAAAATGAGAAGATTCAAAATAATTCCTCCAGATATGGCAATTAGGGCTCGATTAACACATATTTTGGTCGAAGTTCCTTTGAACAAAATGTTTTTCTGTGACAAGAATCAAGTCAGTCTTTTAAATGTTGTATGTCACATGACATCTGAATGTCAAAGATATTTCAAAGTAAGAAGACTTTTTCTTATAAATTATAATTATCACGGACTATTTTAAACTTTTTACAATTAATATTTTTTCCATGGAGAAATGAATGAGAAATTAACGTACAGTGTGTTTGAGGCTCCCTGTCAATCGTATGCCAATGCCTTATTGATGTCCATGAGGTGATTGAAATAGGCTCAAAATCATTAGTTTTTTATTGCTCGTGTACGTTACAAAACAAAGCGATCCTATTCATAAAATGAATATTAATATTTTTAAACATAATTATCAATTATTGCTTTTGTAGCTGGGCAATGGTGTTCCATTGCATACCTAATGAAATCCATTCATGCACTATATGTATATAGCAACAAATCATGAATCGTTAAATACTAGAAATTAACCTTTACAATTATTACTATTAAATTGACTTATTTGACTTTGAACATTTCCTGCAAACAACACATTCTATATAAGTATTCCAAATAAATTCGGACCCATTTATCTCGACCTCGGTTATCTCGCCAACCATATTATGTCGATGCTTTTGAAGTGGAACCGCCAAATTCTCTCTTTTTCTTAGCATTTTCTCATCCGTTATGTCGCTTCTTTTATATTGCCGAATCCTATTAACTCGAGTACAAAAGACGGCAAATTTTGCCACTTAACGTCGGTTATCTCGATTATCAATTGTTGTGAAGTCAGTTTGTTACAGCGGACCGGTCAATCGTTAGAAGAAAAGCCCGTTTTACTGTAAGGTCCGGTCCGTATTTTCCCTTTAATTATTTAGAGTCATGAAGGGAAGGTATCAAATTTCCACCTCATAGGTCTGCTGGTGACGTAACAGCCAACTTGCGTTCAGCTCTCTGCGCTGTGTTATTTCTGGTACTATGCTTTACTTAATGCAATACTTTTTTAAATTAAAATTATTCACTATCGAACTCCACTTACAGTGATGACGTGCATTTATAGATCGAAATATTAATATAAAGAAAACGCTTTGATGTCACGGTCGATCAGGTGTTGGCTGTGGTATTTTGCCGTAACGCAAAAAAAAAAACTCTGGGTAGTAATCTAATATTTCGACTAAATGAAGATGAGGTTAACCGCTGCTGATTAAACCAATGAACAGTTGGTGCATATATGCCTTTTCTTGTTAGCAAACATGTATGTTTTTTTTAATTGCACGCCGATCACTTCATCATACAAATAACGGCAACGCTGTTGTGTAAAAAATATTTTTTTTAAATCTCCAAAAACATGAACATGTACATTCTCAATTATTAACGCACATCGACGTACGTAAAGAAATTTCAAGAACAAGTTATTATTTTGCTGCCATATTGGTTGTAGTTTATTTCGATCCTCGGTTATCTCGATGATTTTTCGCAAACCCCTAGGCCGTCAACATAACCGGGTCCGGCTGTAAATATGTGACGATTACGTGAACATTGTTTTATGCACCTATATTTTTTACATACGATTTTCGTTAAGAGGAAGATGTATTATCTAGAGACTTATTTATTTGCTTGAACATTTTCTACAATTGAAGACATGTTTACTTTGAGATTTCATGAAAATCATTAGCAAGCTTTATAGCTAGAAAGTCTAAAATTTAAATTATTATTTTGACGTTATCAGAATTTTTTTAAAGTACATTCAATTGATCATTTTTTTTTGTTCAAAAAATGTTGATAATTAGAAACTTTAAAATGTTAAAATATAAAGTAGTGAAAAAATTATTTTCTTTTAATTTTTTTTTCTCTCAAAGAATCCATTCTCATGAGGTTGCAAGAAAATCCAGCCTGATGAAAACTGCATTCCCAAAACTTTTTGTCCGAATCGGAACATTGTTGTTAAACACTTTCTCCTTAAGGTTTTTTTTGCAGTTTCAAGTATTCCAATTATACGTTTCTTATATTTTGATAACAGTAGGCCTTGGGAATTAAGAAAAGAGTTGATACAAAAAGTAAATATAACAGAATCCTATGATCCTAATCAGCGTGAAACTATTAGTTTTTTAATAATAATTTACTCTCTATATATTGTAAATTTCATCACTTGTTTACTTTGTGAAAGTACCTTCAGAAGGTTTTTCACGATTATAACAAATTTCAATACACATTCTCAATATGCAGTACAAAAATTATTTAAGAAAAAAAAGTTCATGTTCTCATTTAGCACGTTTCCAAATCTCTACAATTTGATTTTAACCTTTTGTCTGCTACAGAAACGTATATATCTAAATGTCTAAGTAATCCGAAAGAGTATTTTCTTCTCCTAATTTTCCACTTATCTTCCTATTCACTAATTGTGGTTTTCGTAATGGCTGCCTATTTTCTAGTTGGCTTTGTAGTTATCGTTATCCTCATAACAGTAATGGCAGGTGGTTATTTTTATAACAAAATTAAAATTTGTTTGTTGCTGGTCGCCTATGTTTACAAGTCAGTTAAACAAGTGCATGAACCGTTTGAAAACTTTTTGAGGATTCTCCTTAAAACTAAACTGTTCAAGGACCTAGCCATTGATGGACGAGATCTGGGTAAGATATTAGTATGGTTTTATATAACTTATCTTTGAAAGAGCAAACGTTAAAACTGTTAATTTTAAACATCTTTCTTTATCTTTCAATTCTTTTATCGAAGACGGAAAGTGACAGTTTATGTAAGTTTTATTAATTAACGTTCATTCTCATAAATACCAAAAAAAAAAAAAAAAAACATAAGGAAAATGGTTTCCATTCTCAATTCAACAGAGAAAAATAGTATGCTTCAGATAGTATAACAATTATTTTCAAACACATATATTTTTATATATGTATAAATGTGTGTGTGTGTGTCTGTGTGTGTGTGTGTGTGTGCTAGTGTGTGTGTGTATGTGTGTGTGTGTGTGTGTGTTTTATGAATAAGAAACAATGTTGTTTATTCATTAAAAAATATTGTTTACAGAAAACCCAAATAATAAAAGTGTACTCCATGAATTAGACACGCCATCATTTCTAACTGGAAATAAAGATCTTTGGGTGAACTTGAGTCATCCTTTTATTGATGTCTATGAACAAAAAATTTCAAAAAGTTTTCTATTCAGATGTGCTACAGTGGATCATTCTGAAGCGCCAGGAACTGTTCTATACAACTTTTTGAAAGTAAAGTAATTTTTAATTTTGTTTCTATATATTTTAAAAAAAAAAGAAATTAGGATTTAAAAAAAAAATAACAACTTTTTTATAATTGCAAAATGGAAAATAACAAACCAAAGGAACCAACTTATAAAACATCATTCACAACTCAAATAAAAATCTAATACTTACCTCAAACTAAGATAAAATGTGATATATATAAGAAGGAACAGTTTTACAATATGTAAAAAACTTAATATTTTTGTTTTTAAATGATACAAATGACAAATTTAAAAAATAATTTTAGTTCATATTAAAATAAACTACGAAAAATAGTAATACTAATAGGGCTGTGAAAATTAATGATTAATTTCCCGATTAATCGGTAAATTATTGTAGGGATCAAATTATTTAAATCGATAAAATTGCGATTAAAAGTAAAGAAAATGTGTTTTTTAATTTTCAAATTATTAATTAGATCTTTTAATAATCAATAATAGTTAGTTTTTTTTAACGTTCAAACTTCTCCGTTAAATTTTTTTTTTTTAAGAGTTAACTTTAAAATAAGATGTTTTTTTAAGAAAAAGTGATATAACAGAAATTAAACATGGTTTTTGATTAATTAAAAATCACAAAATTTATATTCATAGACATAATATTGAACTACTTATTATTAAATATGTCTCCTAAAAATATCATATTTTTAAAAAAATACTTAAATTATTTGCATTTTTTAAATTCCCTAAAACGACACAAAATGTGTAGGTAAACAACAAAAAATATTAGGTCTTAGGAAAAAAAATCATGTTAAGCCTGGTCCCTTTTTGGACTCAGGACGTGTTAGCGCATTTTCGTATTATGTATCAGTACTTATGTTAGATATCAGCATTATGTAGTTATCAGTAATTGTGTTTAGATTTTATACATATTTTATGAATTTTCTTGTGTAATGAATATACGTGAACTTTTTTTTATTTAAAAGTCATTTCTTTACATTTTAATTTTTTTTTATTTTTTCTTTAATCTAACTACAAGTGGTTTGTGGTCACTGAAATAGGACTCATAAATGAAACATTCTAAATTGTAATCAGCTAATCGCCCAAATACTCCATCAATTGTTGTTTGATAGATCGGGGTTGCCAATCTTGTTGAAAGTAGTTGAATGTTGAAGCTTTTTCAAAAAAGTTTTCAATTTCTGCCCCTGGGCCGCTAAGATCTTGATTGAAGTCACCACAAATGATGACGTAAAACTCTCTGAACTTTTACACATATTCTAATGACGTCAACAGAAAAAAACTAATACTTTTTGCACGCTATTCGACTTCCGGCAATGGCGGCCGTTGCCTGCGCCAGTGTTATCTCTCGATTCGCAATGTTTTTTGGTAGTTTTAACGGTTTTTTTTTTAACGGATCGAGTAACTGAGTGTTGATGCACAAATGGCAGGTCAGGACATACAAAAAACATATATACATCAAGGGTCTAGGACTTATGGTTGCTGAGATCATGGCGATGACAGACGGACAAAACGGGTGCAATTGCGCATTCCACTTCTCGAAAATGCGCTAAAAATCATAACTTTTAAACTACTTGGGATAAAACGATTATCTTTATGTTTTTGTTAGTCATCAAATAATTTCTATACAGCTGTATTACTTTTATATTTAAAAAAAATTAATTTGCAGTCTTAATCCAAGTGCCTAAAATTTAATGATTTGTTTAACTTATTTTTATTGCTAACTATGGTTTTAAAAATGTATATCATTTTTAAAGTGAAATTTAAAGTTAAACTAAAACTTCTAATGTTTTAATTACAAATCCTAATTCTTTTTTTTAAAAATAGTTGTAATTGTAATAAGTTTTTAAACAAAATTTGTTTACAACTCATTGGACCTTTATGTAACATGCCTTAAAAATAACACTTCAGAGATGAGACTTAGCAATATTTTCCATTGTTAATATGTTTTTTTTTCTATCATGTTCATAACTTTGATTTCATTTTTTGTGTTGATCTTAAAATAAAAACTTTAGTTCAGACTATTGTTAAAATGTTGTTGTTGAAATGTCTTTAAGACAGGGGAAATAATTAAATAAAGCAAAGAATGTCAATTGCCCGTTTTTGTTAATTCCCTTGCAATTTTTCATTTTGACGACGTCATAATCTTTAGTTTTACATTTAATCAAAATTATCGATTAATTAATCAGTATTTTTTCAAAGGTTAACTATTTAATTTAAATTAATCGATAACAGCACTAAATAAAAATAATTAACATAAATAAAATAAATATAAATTAAAATATATAGAACATTTATGCTAATATTTAAGAATGTTAGTAATTTAAGCTGACTTTGCATTTTAGTATTAAAAACAAATAAGCTATACATACAAATGTCTCTTTACATAAGTTTGTACTTTAAACCGTTGTTTAAGATGGCTCATTAATCTAATTTAAAATGTGATAAAGATATTACAATTATTGACACTTCGACGCCAGACGATTCGCCCCGGATGTTCGACCCAGCAATTTTCGACCCAGGACGTTTCGTTTTTAGGACGTTTTGACATCGGTTGGTTCGACCATGGACGGTTCTACCCCAGACGATTCGACCCCGGTAATTCGACCCCTGGCGATTCGACCCCGGAAATTTTGACCCCGGGACGTTTCGACCCTAGGGTATTTCGTCCTCTGTGAATCTACACCGTATAAATTTATTATTATTTTTTTATGTATATACTTACTAAAATTTAGTTTTTGGTAAAAAGATAATTTAACATAATATTATTATGGATTAAAAATTAAATTTAGTTTGAAATAGTTATTTGTAGGGCTGTTATCGATTAATTTAAAATTAATGATTAACGTTTGAAAAATTACCGAATAGTTAATCAGTAAATTTCATTAAAGCTAAAAGTAACATGTATGACGTCATTAAACTGAAAATTTCAAGGGAAGTAACAAAAACAGGCAATTTACATTTTTTATTTAGATATTAGTAGTTCGATGTCGATTTTCCATTACAAAACAGCTAATTTTAAATTTTACACTTCAAAAATCTTTTTTTTTAAGTGCAAAAGTTTGTACGTAAAAAAGCACCCACTTTAAATTATTGATACTTGATTACTTATTGATAAATCAGTCAAACCCTCGAAAAGATTTTCACTAACTTTAACCGCCATTTTATCGATTAAACACATCTTAAGAGAGTATTTCTTTATCGCCTAGTCGAGGCATACCTCACAATTTCCGCGGCCCTAGTTATTTGTAATGTTTAATTTACCATGATTTGAAAAAGTAAATACACGTAAAACCAGTCAACATTCAACGTACATTCATAACTGTCAAAAATGCGCTATTCCTCTCAGGAAACCTATTATAGATCTAACTTCACCCCAACCCCGATCCGATGTAATCGGGCAATAAAAAGTAAATGTGGTCAGATGATTCTTTCTAAAGGTGCCTACATTCTCGCTGCATCCCCCACCTCACTTTATTTACCAATCCCATAACCTTCGCCAGCACACGGCACACGGCGTGATGTGGTGGTCACTGAGTCTACTAGCCCTTGTAACATGTCATGTAAAAAATGTAAATAACAATGGCTTAACGTTCAGACAGTTCATACGCCCTAGCAGCTTCAATGTTATTATTGTATGATACGCGGTGGCATTAAATATTAAAATTTAATAACTTTAAAAATACTGACAACTCTTCGTTTTATTAAAATCAGTATTTCTGCGAGGAAGGGGGTCTTCAAGTGTTAAGGAACACAAGAAGAAAATGGTCTCTTTTAAGTGCGTTTGGAATAGGAGGTGAAATTCTGTTTTTAATTTTTAATTCATAATATACCAAAAATTAATTAAAAATAATAATAGTAGAAACAGAAATTACACATGAAAAAAATTTCACAGTTTAGAAACGAAAGGGTCGAATCATCCGGGGTCGAAACGCCCTAGGGTCGAAACGTCCTGTGGTCGAACTGTCCGGGGTCTAAGTGTCCAAACACCAGATATTAAAATGAAACTTAACACTTTCTTTTTGTTTGGTTTGTTGCTTTTATTTTCGGATATAATTTTTCTTTTTTTTTCAACAGGGCATGAAAACAATTCTTCAAGTAGCGACTTTTATCATTTTTGTGTACCTGGCTGTCTCGGCATATGGACATACGAGTTATATATCTCCGTCAAATCTTTCATTTACAACCTTTATTGTGGCTCTCATTCCAATCATTGACAGCAACTTCCTGATGATCGGTAGAGACAAAAGAGAAATTACTGAGCAATCACAAAAACTGTACGCTTTGTATATTTATGTGTGTTAAAATTAACTACATAGTAGCGCTTAAGAAACAATCATATCTTTATTGACTTTTAAAAATATATTTTAATAGGGGGAAAGCGTGTATTGTAAATAGGTCTTGAAATTGTGTGAAGTTGTTATAAATAATCGATTCTACCCTTAATTAGTACGATTACAACATTTTCAGATTACAGCGCAAAATCGAAAGTCAAATTAAGAACTTCAGTGAAAGCTGGATCGTGTACGACTTAGTTTTTGAAGAGATTCTAAATAATGGTGACAATAGTTCAGTACCTATTCAAAACGAATGCAGTGGACTTATCAGCAATGAAAATTTGTTAACGGAACGTATGTATAAATCAATATATATATATATATATATACATATATATATATATATANTGTCTGTCTGTCTGTTCCCTAATAACTCAAGATCCAGACAACCCAGTCAAGTGAAATTTAGTAAACGTACACACAATTATATGGGGAAGGTTCTTAAATAGGTTTCGTTCCATAAATTCACACCCAGGGGCGCCGGGGGGGCCAACAACTTTTTTTCCTTCTTTGAGCTTTATAAAAAATGAAAATCAACAATTTTTCTATTTCTCGAGGAGGCAGAAGTATGACATTTTAGGAAATTCTTTAGTACACTTCTGCAATGGTAACAGGCAAAAAGAAATAATTAAATTACCTCTTTCTGGGGGTTTGGGGCCCAAATTTAGTTTTTCCCTTATATGAACTATATATAAAAACTGAAAATCACTAATTATCCTATTTTACGGATAGGTAGAAGCATGAAACTTTGGCAAGTTGTTAAGTAAGCTAACCCGACGATATTTTGAAATAAACAATTTTAAACTCCCCACTCATGGGGAGCCAGGGGCCCAAATGTAGTGTTTTTTTTTACTTATATACACTATATAAATAGTGAAAATCACCAATTCTACAATTTCCCATGTAGGTAGAAGAATGAAAGTTTGGGAAGTTGTTAAGTACACTCTCCTAAAACTAATTTGCGAAAAAGAATTTCAAACTTCCCACTCATTGGGGGCCGGGGGCCCAAATGCTGTTTTTTCTTATATTAGAAACAAACTCATCCCTAACTCTCCAATGTACCGTGTCGTAAAATCATGAACCTTTTGGAAATTACTCTCCTGGCAATAATGGCAAAAAAATAAATAAATAAAATTCTCCCCTATGTGGTGCCGGGGGCACAAATGTACTTTTTCTTAAGCGGGCTATATTAACAAAATGTAGACAACAAAACACAATCACGTCTCACGAAAGATCAGAATTCTGATTAGGTGGAAGCAAACGGCGTCCGGCGATTGTTCAGTATAAACCCCGTAGTGGTAACAGGTGAAAAAATATTTAAATTATCACTTACTGGGAGCCCGGGGCCCAAATGTAGTTCTTTTTTTTAATGTATGCTATATAAATACTGAAAATACCCTATTCAACTATTTTCCGTGTAGGTAGGAAAACGAAACTTTGGGAAGTTGTTAAGTACACTCTCCTAACGCAAATTTGCAAAATAGAATTTTAAACTTCCCACTCAGTGGGGAATGGGGGCCCAAATTTAGTTTTTTCTTATAATAAAACTCACTCATCACTAATTCTCAAATTTACCGTGTAGGTAAAATCATGAAACTTTTGGAAATTCTTGAGCATACTGTCCCGACAATAATGACAATCGTTCCATAAATTCCAACTCATGGAGGCCGGGGGCATAAAAACGTTTCCCCCCCCCCCCGTTATTTGAGGTATATAAAATTGAAAATTACTAATTCCCTTATTTTCCGAGTAGGCAGAAGCATGAAATTTTAGGATATTGTTTAGTACATTTCCCAAATTATAACAGGCGAAAATATATTTCAATTATTACTATCTGGGGTCCAGGGGCCCAAAATTGTTTCTTTTCTTTAAAAAAGCTATGTAAAAATTTGAAATCACCAATTCTGCTATTTCCGGTGTAAGTAGATGCATGAAAATTTGACAAGTTTTTAAGTACACACTACCGACACTAATTTGCAAAAAAGAATTTTTAAAATCCCAATCTTGGGGGCTAGGGGCGCAAATGTAGTTTTTTTCTTATATTAAAAACCGTCTTATATCTAATTCTCATATTTACCGTATACGTAAAGACATGAAACTTTCAAAAGTTATTGAGCACACTCTCCCAACAAAAATGGAGAAAAATTGATTTAAAATTCTCATTCAGGGTGGGGCTGGTGTTCCCACATGTATTTTTGACCTGCTTTAAGATAAATGTACCCTTTTACTTCATGCAAATAAACAGTTTAGTACGCTTCTACAGAAACTCTCATTTAAAACCCGTGCGAAGCCGGGTACTTGCCTCTAGTATATCTATATATATATAAGACGCATTTGTTGTGTGTGTGTGTGTGTCTGTCTGTCTGTTCCCTAATAACTCAAGATCCAGACAACCCAGTCAAGTGAAATTTAGTAAACGTACACACAATTATATGGGGAAGGTTCTTAAATAGATTTCGTTCCATAAATTCACACTCAAGGCGCCGGGGGGGGGCCAACAACTTTTTTTCCTTATTTGAGCTATATAAAAAATGAAAATCAACAATTTTTCTATTTCTCGAGGAGGCAGAAGCATGAAATTTTAGGAAATAGTTGAGTATACTTCTGCAATGGCAACAGGCCAAAATATATTTAAATTACTTACTTCTGGGAGCTGGGGGCCCAAATTTAGTTTTTTTCCTTTTATGAACTATATAAAAAAACTAAAAATCACTAATTATCCTATTTTACGGATAGATAGAAGCATGCAACTTTGGCAAGTTGTTAAGTAAGCTAACCCGACGATATTTTGAAATAAACAATTTTAAACTCCCCACTCATGGGGAGCCAGGGGCCCAAATGTAGTGTTTTTTTAAAACTTATATACGCTATATGAATACTAAAAATCACCCATTCTACTATTTCCCGTGTAGGTAGAAGAATGAAACTTTGGGAAGTTGTTAAGTACACTCTCCTAACGCTAAATTGCAAAAAAAAATTCAAACTTCCCACTCATTGGGGGCCGGGGGCCCAAATGTTGTTTTTTCTTATATTAGAATCAAACTCATCTATCCCTAATTCTCCAATGTACCGTGTCGTAAAAACATGAAACTTTTCAAAATTACTGTCCTGGCAATAATGACCAAAAAATAATTAATAAAATTCTCATTTATGAGGTGCCGGGGGCCTAAATGTACTTTTTCTTAAGTGGGCCATATTAACAAAATCATGTCTCAAGAAAGATCAGGTTTCTGATTAGGTGGAAGCACCTCTAATTCATAAGTTAATGAGTACACCCACGCAGTGGTAACAGGTGAAATATTAAAATTATCACTTATCAATGTATTTTTTTTACTACTATACGCTATATAAATACTGAAAATCAACCATTCTACTATTTCCCGTGTAGGTAGAAGAATGAAACTTTGGGAAGTTGTTAAGTACATTCTCCTAACGCTAATTTGCGAAAAAGAATTGTGTTAGCTTCTACAGAAAACCTTAATTAAAACCCGTGAGAAGCCGGGTACTTGCCTCTAGTCTATCTATATATATATATAAGACGCATTTGTTGTCCGTATGTCTGTGTGTCTGTCTGTCTGTCAACAACTTTTTTCCTCATTTGAGCTATGTAAAAAATGAAAATCCACAATTTTTATATTTCTCGAGGAGGCAGAAGCATGAAATTTTAGGAAATTGTTTAGTACACTTCTGCAATGGTAACGGGCAAAAATATTTTTTAATTACCTCTTTCTGGGGGCTGGGGGCCCAAATTTAGTTTTTTCCCTTATATGAACTATATATAAAAACTGAAAATCATTAATTATCCTATTTTACGGATAGGTAGAAGCATGAAACTTTGGCAAGTTGTTAAGTAAGCTAACCCGACGATATTTTGAAATAAACAATTTTAAACTCCCCACTCATGGGTAGCCAGGGGCCCAAATGTAGTGGTTTTTTTTTTACTTATATACACTATATAAATAGTGAAAATCAACCATTCTACAATTTCCCATGTAGGTAGAAGAATGAAAATTTGGGAAGTTGTTTAGTACACTCTCCTAAAGCTAATTTGCGAAAAAGAATTTCAAACTTCCCACTCATTGGGGGCCGGGGGCCCAAATGCTGTTTTTCTTATATTAGAAACAAACTCATCCCTAACTCTCCAATGTACCATGTCGTAAAAACATGAAACTTTTGGAAATTACTCTCCTGGCAGTAATGGGAGGAAAAAAATTCACACTTATGTGGTGCCGGGGGCCCAAATGTACTTTTTCTTAAGTGGGCTATATTAACAAAATGTAGACAACGAAATAAAATCATGTCTCAAGAAAGATCAGGTTTGTGATTATGTGGAAGCATGTACTCCTCCAAAAATGGATGAGTGCAAGCCCGCAGCGGTAACAGGTGATAAAAATATTTAAGTTATCACTTACTGGGAACCGGGGGCCCAAATGTATTT
The DNA here is from genome assembly GCA_002072015.1 of Radix auricularia. Classification (NCBI taxonomy): domain Eukaryota; kingdom Metazoa; phylum Mollusca; class Gastropoda; family Lymnaeidae; genus Radix; species Radix auricularia. Next base: position 998,447 of record MUZC01000108.1, read on the forward strand.
TGTTTTACTACTACACGCTATATAAATATGAAAATCACCCATTCTACTATTTCCCGTGTAGGTAGAAGAATGAAACTTTGGGAAGTTGTTAAATACATTCTCCAAACGCTAATTTGCGAAAAATAATTGTGTTAGCTTCTACAGAATACCTTATTTAAAACCCGTGCGAAGCCGGGTACTTGCCTCTAGTATATATATAAGACGCATTTGTTGTGTGTCTGTCTTCTGTCTGTCTGTCTGTTCCCTGATAACTCAAGATCCAGACAACCCAGTCAAGTGAAATTTAGTTAACGTACACACAATAATATGGGGAAGGTACTTAAATAGGTTTCGTTCCATAAATTCACACTCAGGGGCGCCGGGGGGGCCAACAACTTTTTTTCCTTATTTGAGCTATATAAAAAATGAAAATCAACAATTTTTCTATTTCTCGAAAAGGCAGAAGCATAAAATTTTAGGATTTTGTTGAGTACACTTCTGCAATGGTAACAGGCAAAAGTATATTTAAATTCCTTACTTCTGGGGGCTGGGGGCCCAAATTTAGTTTTTTCTCTTATATAAACTATATATAAAAACTAAAAATCTCTAATTATCATATTTTAGAATTAGGTAGGAGCATACAACTTTGGCATGTACTTAAGTACGCTAACCCGAAGATATTTTGCAATAAACATTTTTAAACTTCCCACTCATGGGGAGCCAGGGGCCCAAATGTGTTTTTTTTAAACTTATATATACACTAAATAAATACTGAAAAACACCCATTCTACTATTTCCCGTGTAGTTAGAAAAATGAAACTTTGGGAAGTTGTTAAGTATACTCTTCTAACTCTTATTTTTGAAAAAGAAGTTCAAACTTCCCACTCATTGGGGGCCGGGGGCCTAAATGTTTTTTTTTTCTTATATTAGAAACTCACTCATCACTAATTCACAAATTTACCGTGTGAATGCATGAAAATTTTACAAATTCTTGAGGACATTCTCCCGACATTAATGGCAATCGTTCCATAACTTCCCACCCATGGGGGCCGGGGGCCCATAAACGTTTTTCCCCCGTTATTTGAGGTATATAAAATTAAAAATAACTAATTCTCCTATTTCATGAGTAGACAGAACCATGGAATTTTAGGATATTGTTTAGTACATTACCCAAATTATAACAGGCGAAAATATATTTAAATTATCACTTTCTTGTGTCCAGGGGCCCTATTGTTTTTTTTCTTATATGAGCTATCTAAAAATTGAAAATCAACCATTCTACTCTTTCCCGTGTAGGTGGAAGTATGAAACTTTGGCAAGTTTCTAAGTACGCTACCCCGACGATATTTTGCGAGAAAGAATTTTAAACTTCCCACTCATGGGGGGCCGGGGGCCCAAATGTTTTTTTTTCTTATATTAGAAACAAACTCATCGCTAATTCTCCAATTTACCGTGTCAGTAAAAACATGAAACGTTTAGAAATTATTGAGCAGATTCTCCTGGCAATAATGGCTTTCTTTTTCATGGGGTGCCGGGGGCCCAAATGTACTTTTGTTCTCAAATGAGCTATATTAACAAAATTCAGACAACGAAATATTGTGAAATTTGGTACACGTGTACGACATTACATGATGAAGTTTCTTAAGCAGATTTCGTTTAAATTTCCCGCTCATGTGGGGCTGGGGGCCAAAAAACGTATTTTACTTAGATGGGGTATATAAAAATTGAAAATTACTAATTCTCCTATTTCTGAATAGGTGGAAACATGAAATTTTAATTGTTGAGTACACGCCTGCAATGGTAATAGGTGAAAAAAATATTTAAATTATGACTTACTTACTTGCGAGCCGGGGGCCCAAATGTAGTTTTTTTTTACTACTACACGCTATTTAAACACTTTTAAACCAACCACTCTACTTTTCCTATGCAGGTAGAAGAATGAAACTTTGGGAATTTGTTAAGTACACTCTCCTAACGCTAATTTGCGAAAAAGCATTGTGTACGCTTCTCCAGAAATCCCTTTTTAAAACCCGTGCGAAGCCGGGTACTTGCCTCTAGTATATATATTCTTGATGTGTAACAAAATTAAAATAATTAGAATTATAATGTTAAACATAGCTTATTGCGTTAATTATACGATTAAATGTATACTTATAAATAGAAAAACTTGTTGAAAAGTAAAAGTAAATGTTTTAATGCTCGATTTATTTTGTTGTTAAATATTTACATTCGGGTTATAGTAATAACTAGGGCTGTTATCGATTAAATTAAATTTAATCGTCAACTTTAGAAAAAAATTACCGATTAATTAATCGATAATTTTGTTAAAGATAGAAATAAAGATGTATGACGTCATTAAACTGAAAATTTCGAGGGAAGTAATAAAAACAGTAAATTGATATTTTTATTAAAAAATTAATTTATTTTAAAAATATAGTTAATAATGAAAATAAGTAAATAACGTATTAAAGTTTAGGCACCTGAATGAAAATTTTTAATTAATTTTAAAATATACAAGTAGTACAGCCATATTGAAATTGTTTGATGATTAACAGAAAGATAAAAATCATCTTTTTATCCTAAGTGGTTCAAAAGTTATGATTTTTTTTGCTAAGACCTCATAATCACTTTTTTCACTTGGTTGTTTTCCTTCACATTTTGTGCCATTTTATGGCATTTTTTAAAATGCCCATAACTTAAGTATTTAATTTAATTTAAAAGATATATTATTGTTAGGAGATATATTTAAATATAACTAGTTCAAATTTAAATTTTTTAATTGTTAAATAATTAAAAACAATGTTTTTCATATCATTGTCCTTAGAAAACAATTTATAAAATATTTTAAATTTTGTACTTTCCACTTTTTTTTAGCGTAAAAAATAAATAAAATAAAAACTATTATTCATTATTTATTAATAAATCGAATTTTTTAAAAAAACCTTTCTTTAATTTTATTCATTATTTTATTGATTAAAATAATTTTAATCGATAAAATAATTTACCGTTTGATCGAGAAATTAATCGGTTATTTCCGCATCCCTAGTAATAACAGAGTGATTTTTTTTTAAGTTATGAAACTTGCATTTCAATTTCTTTTTTCAAAGACCATACCTTTTTAACCCTTAACAAAAAAATGTCTTCCCAAATATCTTGGCACAGCTTGCCTTGTTATCGTCTGTTGAGACAAACGTATTTTGTTACTCCACCCTTAAATATATACTATGTTTCCCCTAACAAGTGCACATTAGGACGATGAAAATACAATGACTTATTTTAGGGCAAGCAAAAATGTTTGCGCTCTTCTTATTTTTATTTCTCCTTGTACAAAACATGAGTACTTCACTAATCGTTTTGAGTTATAGAACTGACCTTCAGTCCCCACTGTACTTTTTCAAGCTCTTTCGGTGTTATTTTGAAGAATTGTGAATTTTAAATAACTAGCTCAGTTTATACACTTAAATAATCCAGTACAAAATCTTTATCTGTGTAAATTTTTGAAGCGTTGCCTATTTCCTCATGCCACATTATTTGATGATTGTATAATGGTCGTTATTGAAATCATGCATATAACTTTGTTTTCTTTTTTTTTTTTTAAATGAATCATCTAATTTATTTCACAGCTCGATTGTACGGGGAAACATTAAACACGTATAGGGTCGGAGTTTTCAGTTAGGCTATCCTATAAAATATAAATGACTTTGAATATTCTGGTTACCAATTCTTGAGCTCATTCAACTTAATGACCTTTGTTAGCTGCGTTAAAATTTAATACGTCTATTTGTATTAATTACGGAGTTAAATAACTTGAATATGGCTTATTTTACCATGTTTCAATCATATCATGTTATCTTTTAACCAAAGGACTCTAAAATGTAAAGTTTAATTAAAACATATTTACTGATTTTTTTATCATAGTTCCTCATAATAATCATATAGTTATAATTTGTAAAAATGTTGAACTCATAATTCATACTTGAAGGAGAAAATCGCAGAGATGGTAAAGGACATGAAGAAATTGGGATCTGGCGCTTGGCTGAAGGTAATAAATATATATAATATAATATTTTATTGAATTATATATTATATTGTAATATATTTAGGGCTGCGGAAATTAACAATTAATGTTTCAATGTATACGATAGCATTCTATCAATTAGAAGCGCATACATATATTTTAAATTTATAAAAATTCAAATGACATTCAAGAAAATATTTATACACTTATTTTTCAATTGATTTAAAAAGAAATTATAAATGATATAATAGCTCATATAATATCACATGAACATAGTACGACAGTCCCTATCAGTTAAATATATTCCAAATACTATTATTTATGTTTATGAGACAAAAAAAATATCTAAATTTAAAATAAAACAAAAAAATGCAAATTATATGTTATGTTACTTCCCTTTACATGTTTGACTATAATAAAAACTAACGATTTAATTCATAAATTAAATTGCTAATTTTTTAAAAGTTTAAGATTATATATTAATTAAAAGCTACCAACGTTGATTATATTATAACTTACGTAAATTATTATTACTTTTTATGTAGTTTAAGCTTTTAAAACAAAGGTATGTAATAGTTGTTTTGTTAGATGGCGTAAAGGGGGAATATTCTAATTTTTTAGGGTCTTTCGTTTTAGTGAATTTATTTGGAAAATTTTAGTAAGTGTATATGAATTATGTTTTTGTTGTGAAACTTTGTTAATTTGCTACATGAAAAATATTCTAGTAAAATATATATATATATAATTCTCATCATGGTTCAACCATCCGGGACACCAAGCAAGCTGTCTAACCCCACCGACCAATCAGCTGACAAGAAAAGTTAGTGCAGAGGGTGGGGTTCATCAAGACGATCAATGCGTTCAATTGAAGTCAATTACTTTGTGTTTTCAGAACAAATTAATTTCACGCCTATCGTAGTGTAGTGGTTATTACATTTGCCTAATACTCTGACGTCGTAGGTTCAAGCCCCAGCTAAGCCATTACTTTTTTTAATTAAAAAATTAATTTTTTTTTGTGCTCGTTCATTTCCCTTTTTTTTCGAAAATGACTTCTCAACACGGTTGTATGATTTATTTTCTAGACATTGGCATAATAACTTCGTGCTCTCTGTTGTGCTCAGTGACAGAAAATGAGGTCAAACACTCTCCTCAACAATTACTTTAATAAAATGTCACCCGTCACTAAATCATTTGCGGCGTATGCTACGACGCAGGTCGGCTTTTATTAATATACACTCTAATTTTAGAATGATAATATTTGGTTTATTTACATCCGTGGTTGAATTGAAATGTGTAGTTTTCATCATGTTCGGTATCTTACCTTTCCGATATATGACCTCTCCATCGAATCTGAACTCGTGTCAAACTTTTCTATGGATATGTTGTTGTCTCTTCAAAGGAAATACGGTATACAGTATACATGTTAACAATATTTTTTAAAGTGATACCATTTTGCGTAAAGAGGGTTACAGTATTAAAAGAACATCTGACCTTTATAAGAATAGTCATTGAGAAATAAGTTTGTGACAATAAATTAACTCCTAAATGACTATACATTTGTTTTTAAATTAACGTAAGCTTCATGCTATTTAAATACAATCGCAAGCAGTATTGTTTTTAAAAAAAGAACGCAAAATATAATATTTTTTTTTGTATTAAAGATGATCGTGCTTCTAAGTTGAGAAGAGAATCCAATGGATGTATACGTTGAGAATATTATATCAAATATTTATGAAATAAATAAATTGTAGCCGATGCTAAATATTTAAACTGCAAATTAATACAAAAGCAAACTTTTTATTATTGCAAGGAACTTTTTTATCTTGCGTGCTCGATGTAATCGCGGACGAGTTGAGTTCATTACGCTATTTCCCTTGGAACAAATTGGGCTTTTATATTTGATATGTCCGGCTGTCCTTTCGAGCTACTCTGCCTGAACCATACCAGATAGAGAGTTCGAGTCTTCTGAAAAGGAGGTCTGTTAAGGAGGTCTCAAAAATAGTTACCGGAAAGGTTTACTGGACTTTCTGAAACATCGAAAAAACTGGAAATAATAGTACTATTCGGGTTGAAACAATCGCGAAACGATTGCTAAAGTATTTTGAACAATGTTGTAGAAGAATTTTTTAAAAATCTTTTTAGGTTCGAGTCCCGTAATTTTAGCAGAAATTACGGTTGCCTAAATTAACGATTACTTTCTCGATTAATCGTTTAAAAATTTTAACGATTGATTTTTAAAAAAAAAAAAACATTTATCAAACAAACATTATAATAATTTTTTTTTAAAATATAGTGGTCGATAGAAACATTTTCTGATGATTACGCGAACATTTTGTTTTAATCTATTGACTGACGGGAATGTTCAAAATGTTTATAAAGTTTGCCTACCAAAATTCGAACACTCTGCCAAATGTCAAACCAAATGAAAAGCGTATTAAGCTAATGGCCGTAACTGAGTCTGACTCAGAGAAAGAAAAGTGTTAAGTAAGGCGACAAGAGCCCAATGTTAAATAGAGGGTGCTCGCACAAAATGCTGAGCCCGAATGTTTTATATTACTAATTGTAAACTACTACTCTAATTTTTAAATACTAATTGTCTAGGAAAATACATCTAATTAATTATTCACGCTAACACGTCTGCATAACAACACAAAGAAAATATTTAAAACAGATTTATATATATACAGAAATACATTAAGCGAAATAAACATACGAGCTCAAAGATCTATCCATGAACAAAAACAATAAAAATAGCTAATTATTATGCCCAACTTCGCTCAAGGGATGGGCGTGGCTAAAAAAGAGACTGACTTGTTTTTGATGTTCCGGTCATTCAATCATGCATCGCTCTCGATCAATCAGTCGAGGTGCCCTATCTACTGCCTTGTCAGCTTTTGCTGTAGCGTTGAGTGACAGCCACTGTGAGTAACAGCAAACACGGTCGTCCCTTCCTCGCAACATCAGAACGTCTTTTCGGCAAAAAGGTCTGCCCCTCTACTTTTACTATGTCAACTTAGTAGTCTCTTGAGCTAACCTACTAGTACTAGCTGAAAACAATAATATGGAAGAAGCCTTAAGTAACTCTCAATATATCAATACATACATACATATATATATATATATATATATATATATATATATATCTAAAATATAAAGCTGACAGTTTGTTTGTTTATTACCAATACATATCCACACCGTTGGACCCGGGGTGGTGAAAATTTGCAGGGGACCCCAATTTGACCTGGAATAGGTCATAGGCTTTGTTTTAACCCAAGATGACCACCCCTAGGGTAAAGGGGCCCATTTTTTGCTTTTTTCCTTATATGAGCTATATAAAAAATGAAAATCACGAATTCTCTTATTTCGCGTGTATATTAAAGCATAAAATTTTGGGTAATTGTTAAGTATACTTCTACGACGGTAACAGGCGAAAACAATATTTGAATTATCACTTACTGGGGTCCGGGGGCCCAAATGTAGGTTTTTTTTTCTTATATTAAAAACTGACTCATCACTAATTATCCAACTCTCCGTGTAGGTAGAAGCATGACACTTTGGTAAATTGTTGAGTAGCCTCTTTGAACGATTATTGGCGTAAATTATTTTTAGAAATCACAAAAAGTGGGGCCCGGGGACCCAAAAATTATTTTTTTAATACTGAAAATCGATGCTTATCCTCTTTCCCGAGTAGGTAGAAGCATAAAACTTTAGGAATTTGTTGATTACATTTCCGAAATTGTAACATGTTGAAAAAAATATTTAAAGTATCACTCATTGGGGGACGGGGACCCAAATGTATTTTTCCTTATATAAAAACTTACTCATCACTATCCTCCGATTTCACGTGTAGGTAAAAGCATGAAACTTTGCAAAGTTGTTAAATAGCCTATTGTAACCATTATTGGAGGGAAATTATTTTAAAATTCCCACTCATTAAGGCCGGGGGCCCAAAAATGTTTTTTTTTCCCATAAAAGGGTTACTTAAAATATAAAAAATCACTAATTATCCCATTTCCCGCGTAGGCAGAAAGCATGAATTTTTGCAAGATTATTCAGCAGCTTATTGTAACAATTTTTTGCTGGAAATAATTTTAAATATCACACTCATGGGTGCCTTTGGCCCAAAAGCATTTTTTTCCATTAAAAGGACTGCATAAAACATGAAAATCACTAATTATCTTATTTCCCGCCTAGGCAGAAGCATGAAACTTTGGGAAGTTGTTCAGTACACTTTCCCGATGGTATCAGGCGAAAACAATAATGAATTTCTGACTTATTGGGGTTGGGGGCCAAAATGTATTTTTTCTTTTATGAAAATGGACTCATCACTTAATCTCCGATTTCCCGTGTGGGTAGAAACATGAAACTTTACAAAGTTGTTGAATAGCCCATTGTGACAATTATTACCCGAAAATAATTTTAAAATTCCCACTCATTGGGGCCGGGGGCCAAAAAATGTTTTTTTTTCTCGTACATGGGGCTACTTAAAATATGAAAATCACTAATTATCCTATTTCCCGCGTAGGCAGAAGCATGAAACTCTGCAAAATTATTCAGCACCTTATTTTGACAATTTTTTGTGGGAAATAATTTTAAATATCACACTCATGGGTGCCGGGGGCCCAAAAGCATTTTTTTTCCATTACAAGGACTAAATATAATATGAAAATCACTAATTATCATATTTCCCGCGTAGGCAGAATGATGAAACTTTGGGTAGTTGTTCAGTGCAGTTCCACGATGATAACAAATGAAAATGAATATAATATTTAAATTCTCACTTCCTGTGGGCCCAAATGAAGTTTTTTCCTTATGTTAGCTTTATAAAAACTGAAAATCACTAATTCTCCTTTTTCCCGTGTAAGTAAAAACATGGGCAGTTATTCAGTACACGTCCATGATGGTCACAGTTGAAAATAATATTTAAATTCTCACTTACTGGGGGCCGGGGGGGCCCACATGTTGTTTTTCTTTTTTTTTAAAATTTACTCCTCCCTAATCCTCTAACTTTCCGTGTAGGAAAAAGCATAAAACTTTGGTAAATCGTTGAATAGCCTCTTGCTACGATTATTGGAATTTTTAAAAAATTAGAATTAAATTTCATGGAGCCGGGGCCCAAAAATTTAATTTCTCCTTTTACTGAATATTGCTATTTTTCCTTTTCCCGTTTAGGTAGAAGCATGAAAATTTAAGGAAACTGTTGAGTACACACCCGCGCTGGTAACAAGCGAAAAAAATATTTAAATTGCCACTCAATGGGAGACGGGGACCAAAATGTATTTTTTTCTTAAATACAAAGTTAATCATCACAAATTCTTCAACATCCTGTGCAGGTAGACACATGCATATTTGGGATGGTAGTAGGCAAACGTATCACTCAATTGCAGTTTTTTCACCTTATATTAGCTAATTTACAAATTAAAAAAACAAACTTTGGATTCTCTGTAAATGCATTTTTAAAAAACTCGAAAGATACAAATTTGAAGGCCTATGTTAAAATTCGTTTGGTCAATAAAATAATATTTTTCAATCTTTTGTGGCCCTTGGCCCCTAATCTATTTTCCGTTAACGTTTAAAACATTTTACCATTCGTTACCATTCTATTTTTTAAATCAAATTTGGACTAACAAATATATTCATCATGATCCAAATGGAAATAAGCTGTTGTTTTGAACTATACAATTTTCACCCATAGAGCCCCGGACCCAAATTTTAGTTTTTTAAAATAATTTTTAATTTTTAATAGTAAAAACACATTTTAGGGCTGGAGACCGGTTTGCCATTTTTAACATTAGTTATATAAAAGGTAATTAAAAAATTGTCTATTCAGTTAATGGATAAATTACTGAACAAATTTGATTTTAAAAATAATACAATTTTCAATGGGGTTATGAACTTTTAAAGTCTTTTACAAGATGGTTTAGATAGTATATTTAGCATATCCATCATGATTTAAATTGAAATCAAAGGGATATTGAATTAGTGTTTACCGATTCTAAGCGCTAACTGAAAACTTAAATTACTGCTGCAAGCGCGGGTAAGTATATATATATATGTACTAATAAAAGTGTTAACCCTGACTCACTCTCTCACTCATTCACTCATTCATCACTGTTTCTCCAACTTCCCGTGTAGGTAGTAGCATAAAACTTTTGTAAGTTGTTGATTAAATTCCCACTCATTGGGGCCGGGGCCATAAAAATGTTTTTTTCCTTATATGAGCGAAATAAAAATTGAAAATCACTAATTCTACTATTTCCCGTATAGGTAGAAGCATGAAACTTTGGTTAATTTTTTGAGTATACGCATCCAACAAAAATTGGCAAAAATATTGTTAAAATTATTCCTTCTGATGGGGGACCGGGGGCCCATATACAGTTTTTATTTTATTAAAAACCGACTCATTACTAACTCTCTAAGTTCTCGTGTAGGTTGAAGCATGAAACTTTGTAAAGTTGTTGGGTACCCTCTCTCTACGTAAATTGCCCCCATTTTTTTCTAAATCTCGCTCATGATGGGGCCGGGGGCCAAAAAACATGTTTTCCTTATATTGGCTTTATACAAATAAAAAATTAACACTTTTCCCATTTCCCGTGTAGGTAGAAGCATGAAACTTTGAAATATTGTTAAGTACTTGCTCCCAATTATAATTTGGGAAAAAAGTTAAATTTCCTACTCATGGGGGCCTTGGCCAAAAGAACGTTGTTGTTTTTTCCTGATATGAGCTATAATAAAATTAAAAATCACTAATTCTCCTATTTCCCGTATAGGTAGCAGCATAAAAATTGGCAAAAAAGATTGTTAAAATTACTTTTCATGGGCGCCCAAACATATTTTTTCTAATATAAAAACCGACTCATCACTAGATCTCCAATTTTCCGTGTAATTAGGAGGATGAAACTTTGGTACCCTATCACTACGAAAGTCTATATAAAAGAATTTTTAAATACATCCTTTTGGGGGCCGGGGCCCTAAAAACGTATTTTTTATATGAGATCTATAAAAAATCTATAATTCACTAATTGCCCGTGTAGGTAGGCACATAAAAAGTTAGGGAGATGTTACTGGGGACCGGGGGACCTGGGGCCAAAATGTAGTTTTTTTCCAAATATATACTAAATAAAGACTGAAAATCATTAATTTGTTAATTTCCCGTGTAGGTAGAAGCCTGAAATTTTGGGAAATTGTTTAGTACAATCTCCGAAAAAAATTGACAAAAAAGAATGTTAAAATTCCCACTAATGGGGGGCCGGGGGCCCAAATATAATATTTCATAAATTATAAACCGACTCATCACAAATTCTCAAATTTTCAATGTAGGTGGGAGCATGAAACTTTGGGAAATTGTTAATCACCCTCTCACGACGGAAGCCTGAACGGTTAAAGTTAATATATTTAGTATATCCATCTTTATTTACAGTAAAATTAATAGGTGTTTTGAATTGGTGTTACGCGGGTTCTCAACGCTATCTGAAAGCCTAATTTCCGAAGCAAAGTGCGGTTAAAGTGATAGCATATATATATATTTACCTATACATATTCATATATATATATATAAGCATTTAACCCTAAGAATATACACAAAACATTTGAACTACTAACTACAAAAACCTGAAACAAACTTTCAGCTAGACTCTATTTACCAGTTAACCTGACCTGGTGCACTGCGAATCTTCTGAGAGAGATAGAGAGTCTGCTGAAATGTTTGGGTCCAGCATTTAAAGACCCCTGGCCACGCGTGGTTCAGCGGGCCGTTCTTTTTTGATTGGTCAGTTGGCGTGTGTCAGCTGTTTATCACGCGCTGATATGCATATCTTCGACAACGTTCGGCCTAATTCCACGTGCTAATCTATTACTAATTATATGAAATTATCCATGGTCCATCTTGAATCTTTGTCCATCTCAAGGACAGCGTCTCTGTTGCGTTGATGGACCTACCCCTGCCCTCAACGGTTCTAAATTCGTACTAGTTCAAAATATGTTGTGGTGAGGGATTCAACAAAAATGATGACAATTCTTTTGATGAATTACTGTGTTACAAAATGAAAATAATATTCCTGAATCCATTTACCCTCTACAATGTTGGAAACTTATAATCAACACATTTATCCGATACTGCCATTCTTTGCCAAAACCGTTTTGTGCATACCAGTCACCTCAGTTCCTTGTGAATGATTGTTTAGATCGGCTGGTTTTATGGTCATTTTTACCCGCTTATCACTTCAACAAAATTGACAACAAACTTTTTTTTTTTTTTTGTGTAGTTGGTTAACAGACCAAGTATAAAAGGGGCCCTTCCAAAGTTATTTAGATTTTCAAAAAGAACAACCTATAATAAATGTTTGTTAAGACATTATACAATTCAATTGTTTGCTTTAATTGACATTAATGAATACATAATTATTAATTTGTCAAAAGTTAACGATTAATTTTATTAATCGGTAACAGCCCTAGCTTCAATATTTATAGATCACAATTATTTTATTTAGTTTCAGAATTATTGCTTTAAAATGACTTTTAACGTAATCTAGATTGATAGTTATTGGTGTTTTTCGGCTTTGTGAATGCATTATATTGACACATTGTTTGTGTTACTCTAGAATGATTTCGCTTCAATAAAATAATGGGAAATTCTTTAATTTATATCGCGACGAAATACTCTTTACTTGTTTTATTACTTGTTTATTAATAAACTGAATTTTTTTTTTTGCATTTAAAGTGCATAAACATTGGAGTATAAAAGACTTCGTTCACGTCATAGCATTTCGTAAATCATAATTAAATAGTAGTTAACAAACTTGTTTATGTGGTTTAAACGACATTTTCTTTTACTAATATATCCTAAAGCATAAATAAACGAAAGCTGTGCCAACAATTTTGATGTTCAAGATAAATAGACAGGCGATTGTTTTATTGCAAAATGATTTCTGAATTTTATTGAATTCAGACAAGAAAACAATTATATAAATTTAATTCTTTCTCACGGCGATACAAAAGTGACGAAATAATACTAAGTGACAGATTATTTCATTAAAAAAATTCCTGATAAGAAGATTTTAGTAAAGGCTAATTACAGACGAAAAGGCTTTCTATAGAAGATACAATGACTTATGATTCTTCTGGAAAGCTTATCTTGATTTTATCTTTTGTGAAGCAATTTTAGTACTTCAGGACTTTCCATTAGCCATGTGTTTCCATTTATATCTTGTAGTCATTATTGTTTGAGGTAGCATGGGACGTATTAATGAAACATAACGTCTTGTTGTTACTGTTTATCTCAGAGAAATAATCAATGCAATATTCGCTCTCGGCAAAAGAAGATAATTATTTATTGTCCTACGTTGCTTTTGCGGTCCATAAATTTTAAGAAGGTTCTAAAGTAATGAAGCTTAAAAATTTATATTTATTATATTTAACGAGGCTGTAATACATTGAGTCATTATTTTACCAGAATACCAGTGGCGTAGATAGGGCTTTGTAAGGTTTCGTAGGTTCCAGGGGCTTAACCTCTTTCCTTTCCTTAAAAACATGGCGTGCTGTAATATTTAATGTAAAATAACTGGAAACTAATTTGGGAACCCCTGGGGGGAACTTTCGAATTTTGACCACCCCTTACCCCACAAAATAACGCCACTGCACAATACCATTGGAAAAATCTTGCACTTGGTTACTAAATACAAATGGAACTGTATGAATGGAGGTTTCGTGAATATTTTATTTTTTTATTTTTTTCACAGGAGACATGGGTGCTAATGAATCCTACAGAGGAGCCTCACGGAAAGAAAGAAATCCCATGTCTGGTACAATCGTAATTTAACCAACTTATTGTGTGGTAAACCTTACGTATCTATTATGGAATAATATCATTGTATTTCAATTTATGATATTATTTTGCATTGCATATCATGTAGTTGATAAATCCTTTACCTTTATAAAGTTTATTCCTGTCATGTATAGCTTTGCCTAGTAGTAGGTTTTCAGTATTTTATGTTATAAATGTGTATTTATTATTTGTTAGGTTAAAAATTACATTATACGGAGTATTTCATATTTTAATTATGTATTTTTTTAAATTAAAAATGTTCATATAGTTTATGCAAGCAGCTTAGCATTATAAATACATTGAAATACATTTTAAAAAATCTTAAAATAATATATTACATAATAAAAAAATAATAAAAGATTTAAAACTAAACGTTAAATGAGATTGCATTGTTATATAGTGAGGTAATTTTTATATTTTTATTACTATGCTTTGTTTTTTGTGTAGTTTATGTAATTGCTTGTTACTGAAAAAAAATAAAATATCGGTGGTGGTAAAAATAAAAAAAACAGTGAACTCCTTTTCTGTTTTGTTATTAACTTAATTTTTTTTTTAAACTTCGTTTTCGAAAATATATTTATTCTTAATACATTCGAGCATAAAAAAAAATTGTACAGCCTAAAATAATTTTATTACTTAGTTTTTAGCAAAACCGCCATTTTTTTTATGGAGAGCAAAAGTGTTCTACTAAAAACTCGGTACAGACGGTTATACTGATAATTTAATGTTAAAAACCAGTCAAATTCTATCAGATAATTAAAAGTAAAATATGTAGATTACATTATAATAAAAGCAACCCGTAAAAAAAATATTTCACTATAAATACCTTATATATAAGACATAACTGAAATTCCTACAAGTGGAGAAAGTTAGCAGTCCCGAGCTTGCGCTTTTCATGGGGCTTCCCGGAAAAACCACTCTCTGGTCCCTTAAGGGACGTAAAAGCTGAGAAGCCTCCCCCCCCGCCCCGTAGCTGTAGCTTCTAGAAGCTAGGTTGAAAACGCCTCCCACTAATTTTTACCTCCCAAGGTAGGGGTGGAATTTTCACTACTTCGACTCGCTATCACTTCGGCGCCACCCTGGCAAAACTGCTGGGAATCATCACTGCCTAACCTAGGGTTTAACCCCAACTGGAAGGTTTACTCAGAGCTGGCGTCCTATGCGTTCCTAGCGGTACCTTTTGCTAATACATGCTGGCGTTCCTGGTCCTAAACCAGCCCCTTTCACTAGCGTTGCTAGTTAATTGAGGGGGAAGAAACAGTCGTTTTAGGAGTAACCCGACTCTCTACGGGTGTTTTGGTTTTCATCAACGACATTACATCTAAATGTATTGCCTAATATCCGTACAGCGACTGTAATAATGTGTAACTAGCATCTAACACCTTTCATTGGTCTTCGGCATTCCATGCCATGAATTGTAAGTTTCAGATCGTGGTCTGATATGAGACCTTACTCGTCTGTCGAGCCGCGTAGAGGCCACCTCTTCTGGTCAGAGACAGAACTGAAAATCATACATGTGGAAGAAAGTCAGCCTTTCCGAGGCTGCGCTCTTCGTGGGACTTTCCGGTAACCCCCTCAGCTATCTGGCCACCTAAGGAGCGTTAAAGCTGAGAAGCCCCCCCCCGGAGCGGTCGCTTCTAGAAGCGGCCACTTGGGCGTCCAAGACAACGCCTCCCTCTTAAGTTGACCTCCCAAAGAAAGGGGTGGAATTTTCCCTACTTCGTCTCGCCCTTACATTTAAATGCTTTGCCTAAGATCCGTACAGCGACTGTAATCATGTGCACCTAACATCTAACATTGAACGTCGGCTTTCAAAGCCAGGAATTGTCAGTTTCAGACAGTGGTCTGCTCCACAATCTTACTCATCTGTCGAACCACGTAGAGGCCACAGCTTCTAGACAGAGAAAAACTAAAAGTATTAATTATATTAAAAATAGTATGCCTTGCGCGACAAACATTTACACACTGAATGTGACTGAACTCCCAAATGCTGTAAAACGGGGGCGGGTTGGGGGAGGGTGTGGTCATCAATTGTTGGACTGACGTCCAGCAAACACGCTGATTTCAACAACAACAGACGGCTACCAACCATTTATAGAGATATAACTAAAAGGGCATACATTTTTATAACGTTCATTTGATCGATCTTAAATTTTGAAAGTATGCATTGTTAGATGACTCAAGTATATGAGCAAAGTTTTTTTTTTCCTTTGCCCCAACCGAAGGACGGACCAGGACGCGACGGATAAACTAATATAAGAGATTTAAGAAAACATTAGTAAAATGTATATACGTTTATGTGATAAAATCTTTTATAAAACCGATATTGTTATAAACTAAGAGTTCAGCGTAAATACATAATTAGATGAAATAATAACATATAAATAAAAATAAGAAGAACAATCTATCTATCAATCAATCTATCTACTAATCTATCCATATATCCTATCCTATCCATCCTATCGATCATATCGATCCATCGATCCATCCATCCATCCATCCATTCATCCATCCATCCATCGAAACAANTATCTATCTATCTATCTATCTATCTATCTATCTATCTATCTATCTATCTATCTATCTATCTATCTATCTTTCTATCTATCTATCTATCTATCTATCTATCTATCTATCTATCTATCTATCTATCTATTGTGAGGAATTTAGGGCGGTTAGGGTGCTGCGTATGTTTGGTCTTTGAGGCGCCGCTGGACTACCGGGCGAGTCCAGGTGGCCAGAGCCGCTGGACTACCGACGAGTCCAGGTGGCCAGAGGTGCGAACTTGGGAATCAAAGGACGAACGAGGCTTTGTAGACGAGAGCTGACCACGGGCAAATAATCTAGCCCAGGTGTCAAGTATGGCAGACCGAGATACTCGGCCGTAAGGTAGATGAAAGAAGCCGACAATTGAGACGGGTCAGAGCAAGGAAAGGGGGATTACTGACCATGACGGGGTACACCCAAATACCCCCGTCTTATCTAAGGGGAGGTACAATTTGATTGACGGTTGACTTTCGGACAGCGAAATCTGGGGGTGGAGCCTGGAATGGACTAAGGCTCGGACTGAGACTGACAGACGCACACACGGATAGACGGAGACGCAGGGAGAGACGAGGAGTAAGGACGAGGTATAGGTAGATAGACGCAAGTGTTAGGGAGATGTACGAATACTGAATATACAGAAGTTAAGTAATTAAAAGTAATTAGTTGTACATTCTGCCTTGGTGTTCAGTGTTTTAAGAGAGCAGAAGAACAGTGAGAGTAGATAAGGATATATAATAATAGAACAAGCAAGAGATCTTCACACTATCTATCTATCTGTCTATCTATATATCTGTCCAGGACTTGACACACATATGGTTGTGTCCATTGAAGTGACGGGAGACGGGACACTGTTTGTCTTGTGTATTCGCCTTAATATGTAATTATTGACAAATATAGATAAGCAAATAAACCTTTATAAATATCATACAGAAATTAAACAATTGCAAAACTTAAACAGTTTGACGAAATTTTCGAGCCATTTACAAACTATAAGGAAAGGCTCGATGCTAACTACATGCTAACGACACAGCTGTTGTGAAGCAATACTCTCGTCAAGAGGACCTACAGTGTACAATTTATTAATGTCCGTGACAACAACTTCCATCATCAAAATCTTGTCTCCTGCTCCACTGGAGATTGTAAAACGTCTCAAATTCTACAGACGACTTCAGCAGGAAGGGGAATAGGTGAGTTTATTCCATGCAGAAATTAGAAAATTGTCAGAATAATGCAATTTTAAAGACAAATTGGATGAAGCCTTAAAAGAAAAGTTATTGGTGGGCATCAAAGATGACGCTATTCAGAGAAGAATATTACAGGAAAGGAATCTCTCTCTCCTGATAAGGCAGTGAAATTGGGTTTGGCTATGCAGCAAGCTACCAAGGATGTCACGTCCATACATAAAGGATTAAATGAAAAAGAATAGGCGTATTTCATAAATAAAAGAAAATTACTAAAGAGTGCGGCATACCCTCCTTTCCACTCTTGTGGTAAAACTAATCACAAATGTCTGAATGTTATACAAGGACGCCATATGCAGAAGCTGTTCGAAGAAAGGACACATTCAAATAATCTGTAATAATAAACAAGCAAGTACAGTAAATAAGGGAGGAAAGATCCACGACATTAAATGGAATGAAGAATCAGATGAAGATGCTGATACCATTTTTCAAATGCACAATCTTCACTAGTTAGAAGAAACTAAGAAATTCTGGGTTTACCCAACCATATATATTACTAAAGTAAAAATGGAACTTGACACAGGCTGTCCGATATCTGTAATGACAAAAGCAGGCTATCACTCTATTTTTAAAAAGGCACCAGTGACCAGTCCAGAATGCATTTGAAAACCTATACTGGAAATGTAATCGGACCTATAGAGACAACGAAAGAAAAAGTGTCAATAAATAACAAACATTAAATAACTTACTTTAGTGATAGTGAAAAATGGCGCACATCCACTCCTAGGAAGAGAATGGATTTATAGATTTAAAAAATAACATTACCTCAGTCGATTAAGTACACCTCAGTCTCAAGTGACCATGGAAAAATTAAATTTCGACCTAATTTTTAAAACTCACTCAAGAGTATTACAAAAATGAATTGGAAAAATAATGATAAAAAAACATCATTCCATTTGAAAAAAGATTCAAACCAAAATTAATTAAGGCAAGACTGGTACCATACGCCTTTTTAAAAAGTTGGCAGGAGAATTAAAGAGACTAAAGAAAGAAGGAATCAGCAACTAGATTACAGCTAGAGATACAATATTATCTCAGATCTCTGGATACATAAATGAATCTGCTTGACCAGAAAATGTTAATACATATATTGATGGATTAAATTCATTTTATAAAAGAAAGCATGAATTATCAATGCGACAAGCGTGCATTATGTGGGGTAACAGGGTAATCATTCCTAAGAAACTACAAACCGAAGCATTAAATCTACTCCATGACGGACATCTTGGAATAGTAAAAATGAAATCAGTTGCATGACAAACCATGTGGTGGCCTAATATGGACAAAGAAATATTTGGTATCTCTAGGAAATGTTCAGGATGTGCAAGACAATTATGAAATCCAGCACAAATTACAATTCATCAGTGGGAATGGCCTCACAAAACATGGCAATGAGTGCATGTGGTCTATGCAGCACCATTTCTTAACACTATGTTTTTTGTGGTGATAGATGCACACATTAAGTGGGCTGAGATAATTTCTTTAAGTTCTACTACAACATCTACTACCTTTGATATACTTAGAATTATATTCGCCAGATTTGGATAACCCAATCAAATTATTAGTGATGGCAATGTACCGCAATTTGTATCTGAAGAATTCAAAAGATTCGTCACTAATAATGGTTTTAAACATATTCTCAGCTCACCATACAAACCTTTCAACAAATGAACTTGTTGAAAGATTAGTACAAAGTTTC
Organism: Radix auricularia; assembly: GCA_002072015.1. NCBI lineage: Eukaryota > Metazoa > Mollusca > Gastropoda > Lymnaeidae > Radix > Radix auricularia. Next base: position 1,017,754 of record MUZC01000108.1, read on the forward strand.
AAACACGCAATGAAAGACTCTACAAGTGAATCTGGAAATATTGTCACAAAATTAGCAAGATTCTTACTATCATATCGTTTTGACGGATCCCCCTCGGAAACCACGCACATCACAATAATTTATCGAAATCTGTGAGTCTCTCTGGCTTAAAGACAATGTTCGTGAAGGAAATAATTCATTTGTGACGATACAAATGACATTTGGGGCATTTGTCAAAGAACGAAATGGAAAAATAATATTAACAGAAGAATTCATGGGATACATTCCATTAGTCTATAGAACAGCTGAAGGTTTAACTAACATTATTATTAAAATTCATTAGAATTTTGATTAGATATGACAAAGCTTGTTGGTCAAGGATACTGCTGTAGTTCTAAAATGGCAGGTAAAGAAGGAGGAATGCAAACAATAATTAGAAAAAATACCCAATAGCAGATTTTGTACATTGCAGTTCATATAAACTTGATCTTGTCGTGAACGATTCAAATAATGTAAATGCTATTTGAAACAAAATAGGAACATTAAATCAATTAAAGTTTTCCGAGAATATAATCAGCGAAAAAAAATTATATCAACATGTTCGTTTGCTTTGTGAAACTACATGGACACATAAATATACATTCTGGTGTATTTTTGCTAAAATTGGGACAGAAGTTTTATTTACAATCAGTAATGTAATCAGTTATACTTGCAGACTTAATTCGTTTTATGTTTGATATGTGTACACAGCCCTTAAGGTATTTAACTTGCGGGGAATTTAGTTCAGTATTATTGATATAAATTAAAGACATTTTTCTCAAATGTCAGGGTGTCAAATGCCCCCTTGCCCCCTCTGTATACGCCCATGCTTATATCCTAAATCCCATATGCCATGAGCTGTACTACTATGCTATATATATATATATATATATATGTCAGTGGACTGAATATTTTCTAAAATATAAATTAATAATTATTATAAAAAACAATAAGGCTTGCACTATTTTCTTATTCAGGTCAGATAACGTCAATATATCCATGATAAATGGATAAATGGTGCTCAAAATTATCTACAAAATACTGTAATTTTAAAAATCGTTCACTAAATTCTCCCCTCAACGTCGAGAATTATCCACAGAATAGGGGGAGAAAGCGTTGAAAATTATTTGCATTATTCTGTAAATAAAACCTTATTGCTTTTCCTCTTTCAACTGTACCAAAAGTGGCGAAACAATTTGAGCAACTAAGAACCATTTGTTTAGTCATCAATTGTTGCAAATGAGGAAATAGCGAGTAAAAAAATAAAAGAGAGAAAAGAATTCAATTACTATTATTATTGTTTAATAACTGAAGTTTTAAAACAATTTCGTTTTAAAGAAAATTTTATAAATTTATGTTTATCGTTTGGGTATTTGTTGCCTTTGTCCCTTATTGTTACAGATTCTGTCTGCTCATACCAACGTTTTAAAAAGATTAAGCAGCTGTTGCATATTTTCCCTCCCGTAAAACTACCGCAGGCTTTCCTCATTCAATTCAAAAATCATCAGTCCTTAAAATTCTTATGGATTTAAGCCGTAACCAGGTAATCGACATTAAGCTTGAAGGTGATATATTTTTTATTTAAAATAAATCTTGCAAAAACGTTTTTTTACGTAGTTGTCTGGGCTACTTGTTATGACCTAACGGAAAGATCAACTCAAGGTAGAACACCAACACTTCTGAACATTCATAACTTTATTAACAGCAAAAGGTTCCACCATTAACAAATACGTCCTATCTCTCGCTCACACCAACTGTCTCTCTACTCACTACGTCACGCTCACACTCTTACGTCATACCCTTTCATACCGTGCGCACCGCACCAAACACAAGTAACACATTGACATGTCAGGGAAACCCAATAACTTCATAATGTTTCCCTGACAGTTTTCACAAATTAAATATGTTATTGGAATAGATTGTATTAAAAGTAGTTCATGGATTGCTTATAGCTAATATGCAATGATGCCTTAGACATCCGTGACCAAAGTTAACATATAAATTTTGTAAACTTGTCAGTCGCAAATTATATGCTCATTCAAACAAGTTTTCTGTCATCTTTTCCCCTTTGTTTGCCGTTGATTATATGATTTTCAAAAGCACCGTTCACTAAAATTTAATCGCAAAAGGGAATAATTACTATAAATAGCTATCGATCAAACATTTTTGAGTATATGAGACACGTTAATTAAATGTTGCTTTAAAAGCCATTATTAAAACGGTTTTTTAAATAATCAAATACAGGCAAAATATTTGACATGCAATTTTTTTAATGGAAATGATGTATTCAGTCTGTAAATATAAATGTGTAAAATAATAAAATTTAAATAATAATATTATGGATGGAACTTTCAGAAAATTAAAAATAATGTGTTATGCATAAGCTATGTTCTATAGATGACATTGAAAAAAAAACGCCAACAACTTTATAGTTAATAAAAAATAACAGAGGCCTGTAGTTCAGTGCTTCTCAAAGTGATGGTCCGTTGGCCGTTCCGCAGAAAGCATAAAAAAAGACAGAGAAAATGTCAGTGCATGGCAAATAGTGATCAGATTCTTCTGCGATGGAAAAAAATCCTGCCAGTCCGCCATACTAAAAACTTTGAGAAGCATTAACATTTTGTAATATCTGATAACGTTTGGCATGTGGAAACTGTATGTTTCCTTTTAGGTTAAGACTTGCTTTCTAGTATGAGGAAATATGTTGATGCTGCTATGTTGATGAAATCATCTTTAGCCTCAGTAGGTTCTCTTTCATTGCCTGGTATATTTATAATAACTTTAGTAACATCAAGAAGGTAGCATTTTTTAAAATTTGAAACCTTATCGTCGCTATTGTTACTTAGATCTTAGATCTATGCAGAAGATAATTGCGTCCACAGACCAATACCGATGATCTGTTGTTAAGTGATGCAGCGGTCACAGGCCACGGCTACAAGGGTTCCACGCATTACCCAGCCGCATATTGTTAGTTAGGTAGCCATTCAGAGCTGGTTGACTCAGGGACTCTCTAGGCGCCGGGAACAGTTCCTCGCCTTAGCGTGGCCACCGGTACGCCAGCCGGGCGCGCTGCTACTAGACCACGCGTCCCGTGTTTGTTTATAGACGAATTGATTTTCTTGAATATTTGAAAGTTGTTAAAATTAGTTTTCCTTTCGCGGTCAATCACAGAAATACTTTGAACATACATTATTTTGTGTCGACTTACAAGTTAATCTCCAAAGTATTTATATTTTCTAAATTAAACTATTTTTACCACTTGGGCTCAGTTTACAACATTAAGGATATGGGACATCCAACTTCTGAGTTGAGAAAAGTTAAATATTGTTTTTGCATTAACCATTCTAAATCTAGCTTAAAAAATGCAAAGCTAAAATAAATTGGGAATTTTTCTCAGGAGATCGAATGCTTGCTCGATTCCGTCATAAAAATCAATCTTGAGGTTATGACGACCAAGGCTTTGAGATAGCTCTTACCTCTAGATTGTAGTAGGACCGAACTGCCATATACTGCTCTGGTTGATATATGTGCAATCTGAAGTACTTAATAATGCGTATTACATTGTTTTTATTCATTTTACCCTTTCTTACATTTAAATCATAATAAAATAATTAGCTATGTGTTTCCTTGCTTTTGTCTTAAGTGAACATTTTACAAAGGGAACTTTAAAATAAAAAATTAAATAAATAGATATTTATTTTTAACTATTCTTGGAAACATAACTCTCTCCAACTTGCATATAATTACTAATGTAATTAAATTAATATTGTTAACTTACATGTAATCCCAACACAATCGCCTCAAACCCGAAAACGTATTTTGAAAATATTAATTTCTTTGAAATGTATACTTAAAAAATGCATAAATATCTAGAATTGTATGCGGCTAACTAACCGTTACAGCCATTGATCACAAGTTGGCAACAGCTGGTGTAGCTAACTAAAACTTTTCCTCGTTCAAGGTTAACACTTTTGTCAAGATGAGTCACGTTTACCTGAAATGTTAATACCAGGAATATTCGATTGACAACAGATGTTGTTTTAAATTTGCTTGCTTATTCGCTTCTTTTATGACAACCATTTATTTAATGACTAGCAAAATACCCACATGCAGCAGCGAAAAATAGGATTTTAGGTAACGTTGATATCCGCGGAATAAATTGCTGGAAGTTGAGACAATAAGTCATAACAAAAAACATTAATATTTTTTTTAACCGATTTAGCTATTTGTGATACTTAACTTATTATAGGGTAAGTATATTAATTTAATAATATTGAAAATTTCATTATAAATCTTGTGATTTCGTATATATCTATAATAAATCCATATGCAAACGCCATGTTTACGTTTGCTGTAATTTTATCGTGTCTGATACATAAATGTAGCTTTTCACAAATATACTTTTAAGAAATAGAACACTGTTTTCTTCTTAAAATAAAATTATTATTGATTTTCTTAGTTTAATAAGACGGCAAAACTATCTTCATTAAAATAAAATTTTTTAAAAATTTAAAGTATTTCTTGGCTAAAGGAGAGTTAATAGGTAAATATACACATTTGATTACACATATTAGCAGACGTGTGATATACATACGACATAGATTTCATATATNTAAAGATATTTACATCTCAATTTAATAAATAAAATAGCATACCAAAGGTGTATGAAGGTGTTTTGATCAGCAAATACTACTTGATTTTGTATGTTTCTAAAATTGTAAATCATTAAAACAAATTGTAGGCATTCCATTAACAAATAAATGAATGTCAATTTTTCAATAAAAATAAAATACCAATTCTTATTAATGAAGCCTATTCTTTCTAAATATTTTTCATTCGCAAAATTTTGCTTTAACAAAAATAGTAGCTTCAACTGTGTAATAATTTTTAAAATATGAATCATGGCCACTAAAAAAATAGACAATGTATAAAATTGTTCAGATTTTTAAAAAATCACGTTTGTAAAAATTTCAGATAATGAAAATAAAAACAACGCTGGGAAGTCTCTGGCTTTCCTTTCTGGCATTCTTGTTGTGCGTACTCTCAGTCCGATGTTCCCCGATCGCTGGTAAAACACCATGTGAGTTCTTTGTGCCAGATAATGAGACCTTATACAAAAATCTCGCCAAAAAATTTGACAAGGACAGCAATACTGTCATTTTAGAGTACACCGTGAGGATACTGAATGTCAGCGATGATTTCAACTTCGCTGCGATGTCAAGTCCAGGTTCTTTCCAGCCTGAGAAGTAAGTTATTACCATTTATTTGACCTTCTTTTTATGCAATATTTGCTAAATATATTATATGATCTTCTTATTTAAAAATTTGAGTCGGATAAACTCGCTATCATGCGCTTACATTTTTTCAGTATGACTTGTCACAGATGTGAGCAAGCACAAACATCAGTATATAGATTTGACTTTACTTTCAAAATACATTATCAATTGACTTAAAAAATTAATTACAAGACAATAATAATTGCTATCTCGTTTTACGAAAATGCCTGCAATAACTTTATATGAGAAACACATTTCTTTGAATATAAACTACCAATCACTTCGTACTGATTTCTTTTTTAAATATTTTCTGAAATCCGTAATAGAGTCTAATTTTTTTCATCTTAAAATGTTAATCTAATATTTGGGCTGTTAACGATTAATTTAAATTTAATCTCTAGCTTTTTACAAATTCTAATTAATTAATCGTTAATTTCGATTAAGGCCAAAAATTAAAATTTACGATGTCTTAAGTAACATTTATTACACGTCGTGTTGAAAATGTAAACAACACTAGATTGTCTCTATAAGTAATCTTTTGATCAGGTGTGCCAAAAGACAAATTTGTTGACATTATTTGGTTCATTTGATGAGCGGGTGTAGTTGACAATATAACCAGTCGAGCTAAACTATCATTTAAGCTTGTTAACGGTTAACCAGTTAATCGGTTAGCCGGCCCTCAGATCAGGACCGGTCATCTTTAAAGAAAAAAAAACTAGTGGTAACGTAGTGAAAAAACAACACAAGCCATAACGCGCCTCTCCCTCTCGCTTTGTTACAGTGAGTAAAAGTGATACCACAATCCAGCTGACAAGTAGGTTGTCATTCAAGCCTTCAGTTCAGTCACCTAGCTGTAATCCTGCGTACATGACGCGTTACAGCCTTGCTTCCATGAAGTTCACAATTAATAGTACTAGCTACCGCTAAGGAATGATTTTTAAATATTTTTTTAAAAATTTGCTTCGTTGTCGAGGCACTGTGACTGCATCAGAGCTAACACAATGCACGTTTGATGTCAACAACGGTCAAGGCTGAGGCTGTTTCTATTTATATTAATTATAGTATATTTTTTTATAAGGACAAAGAAAGCTATAAAAGCACCGTGACCCCGTGACCTATCGGCATTTTCTGATCACCGGTTTATAGTCTGTTTCAATTTACATTAATTATAGTCTGTATTTTTTAAAGACAAAGGAAGCTATAAAAGCATATGACCCCATGACCTATCGGCATTTTATGATCACCGGTTTATAGTTTGTTTCAGGCATTCAAAAAAACTTATCGGCGCGCGTCGTTTAGTGAAGTACATGTACCTATAATACGAGAGGTATTTGAAAGACGTAGCAAAAATACCGGGCGATTAATCAGCCCACAAATTCAATTATGGTCTTTAGTTTTAGGGACAGTTTTCCTGCTAGTCAAAGGCATTTGACGTAAGATTACAACATTAATGGAACGGCGCGTGTAGGTCAAACCCTGTTTGAACAGAAAAAAACGGGGAGGGGGAACGTGTGCGCCGCAAAATTCAATTATTCTGGCGAGTGATGATTGAAAAATAATGTTTTTTAAAATAAATTCAATTTTATCATCATTGTTTACCTCGTGGCTTTATAATTTTATTATTATTATTAATTTAATACGCGAGTTGACCGGCATCACACACAAGAGAGATAAACATGACGTCACAACGGACGGGGCGAGACGTTGGTTTTTGAAACTAATGAAAACTACCTCGCTAATTTTAACGAATGATTGAACGGTCCTCTTATTTAGAACAGTGATCTACGAGTCCTTAAAATAAAGTATAAAAAATGACTATTAACCATCACTGTTTAATTAATTTTTTGGAATTTTTTTTTAAAAACCTTGAATTGAGGGCAATGCGGAAAGAGCCCAACACAAGCGGGGGAAATTGGCTTTGATGCCTATCAGACGACGCCAGGCGACCACATTCAAAACATAAGGGATATAAAGACCGATTAACCAGTCATTTTTGGGCGGTTAGCCGGTTCTCAAAAACGAGCGGTCTTAACAACCTCACTATCATTTACGTGTAAAAAACACACACACACACACACACACTTATATATATATATATATA
>MUZC01000108.1:1027085-1052947 GCA_002072015.1 Radix auricularia
TTTTTTTTTAGTTGACGTCATTAGAATATGTGTAAAAGTTTAGAGAGTTTTACGTCATCATTTGTGGTGACTTGTAGTTAGATTAAAGAGAAAATATTTTTTTTTAAAATGTAAAGAAATGACTTTTAAATAAAAAAAATGTCAGGTATATTCATTACACAAGAAAATTCATAAAAATATGTCTAAAATCTAAACACAATTACTGACAACTACATAATGCTGATATCTAACATAAGTACTGATACATAATACGAAAATGCGCTAACACGTCCTGAGTTCCAAAAGGGACCAGGCTTAACATGATTTTTTAAATCAATGACCACGCATGGACCATACATATTAATTAGCTCTCATTTTTATAAAATACTTTCTTAAAAGTAAGTTAACACCAGTATAAAATATAAAGTATTTGTTTCAAACATAAATCTGAGATCGATTAAATGTTTTTAAATGATAAATTGAAATACTTAATTATGTAACAATAAAGAAACCTTTGAAAATCGAAACGCTCAAATCCTTGCTCGGCGCATGATAGTTGATGAGACAAGCCGTAAAGGATCTTGCACTTAAAATTTCCTCGTTCCATTGGGCATGGAACACCACAATCAAATTTTAGTCGCAATGTCTCAAGTCGCAAAATCCATAATTTGGCAAGTAAACGACTATGTTATAATATTCATTAAACAGCTTTCATTTATAAAATTCATTTCATTGAAATATTACTCGCCAGATGCTGCAGATACAATTCAGCAAAACACGTTCTTTGTGATGACGACCATTTGGATGAATGGGGTCAACGACTACACATAGTCATCTGCATCGTAGCCTGTTTGTTTGTTGTATATTGTTGGAGCACATCTCTGTATCACAACGCATTGAAGCACACGTATGTCGCATAATTATTGTTCTTTTATAACGTATTCAGCCCCTTTAACTTGATAGCAACTATACAATTGGTTTTATGTATTTTTTCATACTCTTTTGGGTGATTGAAAGAATGAATTTTTTAGGGTTGAGAGTTGGAATGAGGAATCTTTTATTTTTCAAGGTTTATTAGTGTTTGCAAAAATTATAAGTTAAAAATATTTTTGAGTTTTTCATTAATGCAATTATTAGCAACCAAACTTATTAAAATTATGAAACCATCAATTTATTGGGAAAAGTCATAACAAAGCAGTATCAATTAAAATTACTTTCGGATGTATGAGGTTTTAGCGTTGGAACACAAGATATGTTGAACTTCGCCTGAAATGAGAAGTATCTTAGAAGATAATTTTGTTCCAAAAATTACTTTTTAAAAATTTAATAGAAATGTATAGATCTAATAGTAATTGAAAATATCAATATTTGTTGGAATTATATTATAATATCATGAATAACGGTGGTCGTTGTAGCGCGCTCGACTGGCGTTCGAATCAACGCGAAGGCGAGGATTTGTTCCCGGGGCCTGAGGAGTCCCCGAGTCACCCAGCTCTGAATGGGTACCTAACTAGACAATAGTTAGGCGGCTGGGTAATGCGTGGAACCCTTATAGAGCCGTGGCCTGTAATGCTGTGATCGCTTGCCTACAGATCATCTCTCATGGTCTGTGGACGCAATTATCTTCTGCATGGAAGGAGCGTCTGTACATCTAAGATAAGATAAAAATAATTTCTGCGTAACCAATGAAGGAAGTTATGAGTTTAGTTTCCTTTTAATGATTAACAAACAATACAGTTTTATTTGGTTTTATCTTTTACAACATAATTTCTGTTAAAAATCCGTAAAGAATTTCCTTTTAAAAAAACTAATAAAAAGGCACATTCTTCTTATACTTTAAAGCATGAAAATAGTGTATTATTATCATAATTCTATTTCTAGAATTTCTTTTCAGCCGTTGTAAGAAATAAACTAATGTCTTCGCATTCTACTTTAAATACAGTTTTCTTTTGTATGTCCCCAAAAAGTGAGTATAAAACAGATTTTTAATGAATAAAATCTTAAATGTGCAGCATATCATTATAAATACATATATGAGTTAAAATACTAGAATGGCCTTGTTGAAAAAAGATGTGAGACTAAGGAAATAAACAAATGTCTTTTTTTAATTAAAGAAGGCTTTCACAAGTAGTCTCACATTTTACTAGTCTTAGAGATATTCCCTAATAGATACATTAATATATCTTAAACCTCTTACTTGCTTTTCAGACTCTATGACTAAAGCTTGCATGTATTCTTATTCTTTAATTCTGCCAGTTTCCAAATAAAGATGAATGGGATGGACAAGTTTAATGAAGAATTAAAAAAACTGGAAAAAGGCCGTACCTACAATGTTATTGTTACAGAGACAATTGTAAGTCCTCCGAAAGAGGAGCTGTTGAGCGAATTTGATGATCTGGATATTTTGAGAACAACTCTGACAGATACTATAATACCCGTTCACATTGACTGTTGCTGCTCAAAGGTTCTTTCCAAATCTCTTATTCTCTTATTAAAAATATCAGAATCGTGAGATGAAAAGACGGCGTAATAAAATTTTGTGTAAAATTTACTATAACTAAACATGACATATATGTATATATATAAATATATNTATATATACTAGCAATTTTCCCGCGCTTTGTTCCGGTAAACTAGGATTTCAGTTATTGAAAATGCGTCTTTTTATATAGCTCATTATGAGAAAACTATATATAGCCAATCGTCCCCCTAAAAGAAAGGATTGATTATATTTTTTCTTCTTAACATCGCGGGAGTGTACTCAACAACTTCCTTAGGTTCAAGGTTCTACCTACACGAAAGCTTAGAGAATTAGTGTTGATTTAGTTTTATAAATCCCATTCTACAGAAAAAAATTGTGGGCCCCCATGAGTGGAAATTGTAAAAATGTATATACTTATTTTCCTTATTACCATCGCGGGGTGTTACTAAACAACTACAGAAGGCGTTATATTTTTACCTACACAGGAAATGGGAGAAGCAGTAATTTTCAGTTTTTAATAGCTCATTCAATGGGAAAACTACTTTGGGGCCTCCAGCATGCAGTAAGAGATAATTTAAATATATATTCACCTGTTACAATCGAGGAATTGTACTCAACAACTTCCTAAAGTTTAAAGTTCTACATGCTCGGCAAAAAGGACAATTAGTGATTTCCAATTTTTACAGATAAAGAGAAATAGTTTTTGGGATCCTGGCCCAACATAATTTTAAATTTTAAATTTTTTATTCGTCGTGAGAGGGTACTTAACAACTTCCCATATTGTCATGCTCCTACCTACATGGGAAGTTGAAGAATTAGTGATGACTGAGTGAGTCCCTTAAAATTTTTATTTGGGCCCCAGGCCCTCAGTAAGGGATAATTAAAATATGTTTTGACCTGCTACCATCGAGGAAGTGTATTTAACAACTCTCCCACGTTGCACGCCTTTAGCAGGTCGGGAGATAAGAGAATTATAGATTTTCTATTTTTTTAAGCTTTTGTAAGAGAAAAAACGGTTTTGGGGCCCTAGCCCCCACCAGTTTGCATTTCAAAATTCTTTTACGCCAACTTTCGTCGTGAGAAGCTACTTAACAATTTTCTAAAGTTTCATGCTCCTACCTACACGGAAAAATTGAGAATTAGTGATGACTCGGTTTTTAATATACGAAAACTATATTTTTGCCCCGGCCCCCCCCCCCCCTGAGAGGGAGTTTTGACATTCTTTTTGGCAATTGTCGCCGTGATCGTGTACTAAAAAAACTTCCAAAGTTTCATGCTTCTCCATGGGAAATAGGAAAATTGGTGATTTTCAATTTTTATAGACCCCATATAAATTTAAAAAATGGTTTTGGGCCCCCGGCCCCACATCAGCGAGATTATTAAAATTCTTTTTCTCCAAATTTCGTCGTGAGAGGGTACCCCAAAACTTCCCAAAGTTTCATGCTCCTACCTACACGGGAAATAGGAACATTGGTGATTTTCAATTTGTATAGAGCCCATATAAGGAAAAACATGTTTTTGGGCCTTCGGTCCCACATTATTTGGAATTTTTTTAAATTTTATTTTTTTCATGAGAACATACTCAACATTTTCCCTTATTGTCATGCTCCTGCCTGCACGGGAACTTGGAGAATTAGTGATGATTGAGTGAGTGTATTAAAAACCAGATAAGGGATATTTTAAATATGTTTTTACGTGCTACTATTCTGGAAGTGTATTTAACAACCCCCCAACTTTGCACGCCTTTACCTATTCGGGAAATAAGAGAATTATAGATTTTCCATTTTTATATACCTCATATAAGAGAAAAAAAAGGTTTTGGGGCCTTGGCCTCCATGAGTGTTTATTTCAAAACTCTTTTACACCCACTTTCGTTATAAGATGGTACTTAAGAATTTCCCAAAGTTTTATGCTCCAAACTACACGGGAAATAGGAAAAAAGTGATTAAAGTAGGAAAAAAAGTTTTTTTGCCCCCGCCCGACATGAGGAAAATTTTTAAATTTCTATTTAGCAAATTGACGTCGTGAGAGGGTACACAAAAACTTCCCAAAATTTCATGCTCCTAAATACACTTAAATTTGGAGAATTACTGAAGATTCGGTTTTTATAAGAAAAACTATATGCGGGCCCCCGGCCTCCCAGTAGAGGGATTTTTAATATTCGTTTTCGTCGGGAACATATACTCAAAAAATTTCCAAAGTTTCATGCTTCTACCTTTACGGGAATTCGGTGAATTTGTGACTTTAAATTTTTATAATGCTCATATAAGGAAAAAAACATTTTTGGGGCCCCGGCCCCCATGAGTGGGAAATTTAAGTTTTTTTTCCAAATATAATTGTGAGATTATACTTAATATATTTCCAAAGTGTCATGCTTCTACCTACACGGGAAATAGGAAAATTTGTGATTTTCAAATTTTATAGTGCCGAAATAAGGGGGAAAATGTTTTTGGGCCCTCTGCCCCACATGAAGAGATTTAAAAAATTCTTTTTTGCATATTTTCGTCGTTAAAGGGTTACCAACAACATCCCAAAGTTTCATGTTTCTACCTACACGGGAAGTTGGTGAATTAGTGATAAATGAGTAGTGAGTGATTGAGTGAGTCAGGGCTTTCCCTTTTTAGTATATATATATATATATGCTGCGGGAAGTTGGAGAATTAGTGATGAGTGAGTGAGTGCATAAAAAAACTATTTTTGGCTCCCCGGCGCCCAGCAAGGGATATTTTAAGAATTTTTTCTTGAGCGACAGTTTAAAAAAATAACTTCGCCAATTTTCGTCTTTAGTTGGTACCCAACAACTTCCTTAAGTTTTATGCTTCTACCTACACGGAAGTTGGAGAATAAGGGATGTAGGAAAAAACAGTTTTGGGCCTCCGGCCCCACATGAGCGAGATATTTAAAATCCTTTTTTGCCAAATTTCCTAGTGAGAGCGTACCCACAAACTTCCCGAAGTTTTATGCTTCTACCTAAACGGGAAATAGGAAAATGGGTGATTTTAAATTTTTATAGAGCCCATGTAAGGTACAAATTTGTTTGTGCCCCGGGCCCCACATGAGTTAGATTTTAAAACTTCTTCTTTTTTCCCTTATAACTGTCGAAAGTGGGTCCCCAAAAACTTCCCAAAGTTTCATGTTTCTACCTACACTGGAAGTTGGAGAATTAGTGTTGACGTAAAAAACAGTTTTTAGGCCCCCGGCACCACATGAGCGAAATTGTAATTATTACTTTTCCACATTTTCGTAGTGAGAACGTTGCCAAAACTTCTTAAAGTTTCAAGCTTCTACCAACACGGGAAGTTGGAGAATTAGTGATGAATCAGTAAGTCAGTCAGTGAGGAATTTCCCCTTTATTAGTATAGATATAAAAATTGAAAATAACTAATTCTACTGTTCCCGAATAGGAAAACGCATTAAACATTGTGGGTTTGTTAAATACACTTCCAAGATGGTAGCAGGTGATCAATTATTTCAAATATCCATTACGGGGCCCAAATATAGCCTTTGCATTCACTCACTCACTCATAACTAATTCTCCTACTCCCCAAAGCAAATCGTGGTAAATTGCTAACATCTCACATAAGGGAAAAACTTTTATGAGGCCCCGGCCCAAATGAGTGAGAAATTTATCTTTTTTTTTTTTTTTTAGGTCAAATTATTGTAGGAAACATGTACTCAAAAAATGTCCAAAGTTTCATGCTTCTACTTAACGGGAAATAGGTAAATTTGGGATTTTCAATTTTTATATAGCCCATTAAAAAAAATAAAAAAAATTTGGGTTCACGGCCCCACATGAGCGAGATTTTTAAAATTCTTTTTTGCCAGTTTTTGTCGTGAGAGGGTAATCAACAATTTCCCAAAATTTCATGCACCTACCTACACGGAGAATTAGTGATGAGTAGGTTTTTAATAAAAGAAAAACAATATTTGGGCTTCCGGCTCCTCATGAGAGGGAGTTTTAACATTTTTTGGCCCAATTTTCACCGGTAGCGTGTACTCAAATATTTCGAAAGTTTCATATTTCTACCTATACGGGAAATTGGAGAATTAGTGATTTTTAATTTTTATATAGCTCATAATAGGAAAACACGTTTTGTGGGGCCGCGGCACCCATAAGTGGGAAATTTTGTTTTTTCAAATTATCGTCGAGAGCTTATACACAAAAAATGTCCAAAGTTTCATGCTTCTACATACACTTAAAATAGGAAAATTTGTGATTTTCAATTTTTATAGAGCTCATTTTTGGAAAAAAATCCCCAAATGAGCGAGATTTTTAAAATTCTTTTTCGCCAATTTTTTGTCTTTAGTGAGTACCCAACGACTTCATAAAGTTTCATGCTTCTACCTATACTGGAATTTGGAGAATTATTGATGTAGGGAAAAAGTGTTTTTGCCCCCGGCCCCAAATTCGTTTTCACCAATTTTTTTATTAAGGCGGTACCCAACAACTTCCCAAAGTTTCATACTTCTACCTACACTGGAAGTTGTAGAATTAGGGATGAATCAGTCAGTCAGTCACTCAGTCAGGGCTTCGAATAATGTTAGAAATATTTAGATGTAAGAAACTGTTTTTATATGGATTTGAATTTTTTAGAGATTATAAAGAGAAGCATATTTAATTGAAACTAAAACGTGACTCTTTCTTTTCTCCACAGGATAAACCTGAGAAAAACAATTGCAATGGGTTCTTTAAAATTCTTCTTTTATTAATACTATTAAATATTCCATGCATAGTGTTTTACGTAACAATGTTACATAAGTGTTCTTGGTATTATGAAATGCTGGAAGCTTTCAAAAACGAAGGATTAAAAGGTCTTTTCTATTTCCAATGGGGATCTAATTTTGATGTTCAGTATAATTGGGTTTCGGGTTTTTTTGTAATAAATATATGTTTGCCTATATTTTTTATTGTCATAGCCTCTTGTTGTAACGTTCATCCTAAATGTCAAATTACGTTCATCCTTTTTGCATATGCGTCTCAAATACTTTTGTTGCTGGTGGACGCAATTTTAATTATAAATGTCATAGTCATGTTAATCTTTACTGCTGTTGTGCAAGTCCAATGGTGGACAATTGTTGTACAAATTTTTCTCATGTTTTTGCCATACGCCGAAGGATCTTATCAAGACCTATGTGGTAGCCGTCACGAAATGAAGCTCTTACTATTCAAACTATTCAAACCGGAAGCTCCAAATAACAAAGAGACAACAATGACAGTGACAGCCATAACTGCTACATCATTGGATATGTTTTTCAAGAAGCTAAGAAAAGGTAAGTATATTTTTAAAGAAGGAAATTCCAAAAATTATTTTAAAAAAATTATAAAATTATAAGTTCTTTAATGTTTCAAACGTATTATATAAATACTTAGAGGGTTAAAAAAAACTATAATGATCTTATAAATTACTTTTGCGGGAGAAAGTATATAAAGACTTTAAAAAAAACAAATATTTTTCCTAAAAAATTATTTTTAAAATACTACTATCCAGTGGCGTAGCTAGAAGGGAGCGGTGGGGCGGTCCGCCCCGGGCGGCACACCATTTTTGGGCGGCGTTTGTGGGCAGATAAAAAGTACAGACATTTCCGACAACTAACCTTTAATTTTTTTAAGGGGTAAAACCAATGAGAAACACAAATATTCATAATTTTGAGTCTTAATTAACGGGTCGCACAACATTTGTTTGATCACATATTGGTTGTTAAAATTAACGCAAACTCGTTAAAAAATTTAAGAATGCTCAAAAAGGTATCGATTTGTTTAGAAAACCAATCGATATAGGTAACAGATTTATGACAACAACACATAAAAACACTTCACTGCAGTGCCGAAAAATATGTGCTATTATTAATATCGCAACGGCAGTTTTTGCGTGGAATTTCCACATTTTTACTCGCAAGTACTACTTTAGGTTACTGTTTCAGTTTTCATAAAGATATTGAAGGTATTGTAAGGGAATTATTAAAATTTTAAAATATTTCGTTTCTATAGCATTAAAGCATCACTAATTAAAATACGGTTATTTAATAAAAGGTTACGCCTATCCTATTAAAGTAATGTGCAAATAATATGTATTATGACAAGAATATGAAAGTATTCAAATTTCCAGTTAATTAAAATCACCGTAGTCATAAATAATTAAAATTGACATCTATAGAATAAATTAGTAAAACGAGATCAGATGCTGGAATTCTACTTGATTCAATGCAAACTTTATCTTTTGTATTTTTTTTATGTTACCTCAATTTATCGGAACTTGTTTTTTGTTTGTTTTGTTTTGGTTTAATTAATGCAAACTCATTTCATGATACAAAGCGATATGCTTATACAAAACGCTGTTATATCAGCCAAAACTATTTGTGAAGAAATATTAGTGGTGAAAATCTTAAGAACAAGAAGTGCAACGAGAATTTTTTTTATCAATGGATAGAATTTAAACGAAAATAAAGGAACACTTAAATCAGGTGCATATCTTTGCAAGAAAAAATTCGTATATAATACCATATAAACCATGTAACCTACTAAATGAAGAATTTGCACATCAAATAAAGTTATGTTTTGACATTGATAAAGCAAATTTCAATATTGAAAGAAAAAGGATCCCGGTTTTATAACTGTATCTACACTTCTAAAAGAGGTATTACGTTAGAAAAACGAAGAGGAAAGACCCTTCTATCAATTGATTTTTTTAAACAATATATACTGGAAAGTTATATTTGTATACCCTACTGAAAATTGTAATTTCGCTAAGAATTTTCTCAACTATTACTATGAGTGTTGCTAGTTGCGAAAGGAGTCGCTCCAAACTGAAGTTGATAAAAAATTATCTTCTTTCCCTAATGAGTTATTTATGACCATAAAATATTGCAACAAGGTATTACAATTAGTTTGAAAAATTGAAAGCATAAAGCACGATCTTCTACAATGAAAGCTAGTAAAGTAAATGTATAAATATGTTTACATATGCTACTAATGTATACAATTTATTTGTAAAAAAGCATGTATAAATAAAAAATAAAAGCATATTAATTTGGTAATTTTTTTATAATGTATTTGGGGAGGGGTGGACCTGCGACGTTAGTAACTTTCTTGTGGCCTTTAAAAGAGTATCTTGTATTTTTATAAGTGTTTATTTATAGGTAAATCATTTTATTTGTATGCGGCCTCTTTTATTATAGCTTACATAATTGTTATACGCAATGGTAAAATTGTTTCCCCCTTTTATTTCGCTTCAATTACAATTATTTATTCCTGTTTATTAATTTTTAAAAAATCCCCGGGCGGCAAAAGTCCTAGCTACGCCACTGAGAGTATTATCTTTAATATATTTTTTCTCCCTGAAGAAAAAGATACAAACACAGAAGATAGTATATCATACAATTTCCATCATCTTAATAATTTTTTCCTAATTTATTAATATAAAAAATAAATAGTACTAAACCCTACTCTTTAAAAAAAAGTTCTTCACTATTAAATATTAATAAAAAAACGTTTTTTTTCACTCTGAAATACATTTTAAAAAAATGTTTTTATAATTTGTGTGCATGTTTATTTTCAATTCTTGTGTATAGCCATGAGTTTATTTTTGGAAGATTATTTTTTGTGTGAACACATGTTCTGTATAGAAAGATCCGTTATAAATCGAGAGAAATTAGGACGTTCAAATGTAACTGTTATGCTAGATAAGAGAGAAAAAAACAATATTTTTTTTTTTATAAACAGAAGATATTTAATTTGGCAATTTAAATTTATTTTAATATTACCATTGAGAAAACATCAATTTATAGCGAAATAAATGAATGTCAGTATATAATGTAACAGGCGAGATGTGATTCAATATAATATATATTTCTACAACATTTTATTTTAATTTTAAAATGAATAGCCCGCATAACTTAATTCTTAACCTCATGCCCAACCATCCAAACTTTTAATTTAAACAGAACACAACAATGAAGAATCACCTCCAGCTAATCCTGAAATCAGTGTGGAAGATACGAAATCAGGTTTAAATCTTCAACTCAGTGGCGCACTTTTTTTTTTTAATGAAAACGGTGTCCAAAGTATCTCTAGAAACTTCTATTTCCGTTGTCTTAAGTTCGAATTTCAAGGAAAGCTTATACTGCACATATTTCAGGTTTGTAATGTTTTTAATTTTGAACCGTTCTAAGGTAATTAATGGAACCTAATGTGACCGAATGTAACTGTGAATTTAGAGAGTAGTGTATCATTGCCATCCGCGGAGCCACGCTGCTTAAAGGGAACATTGCTACCATGGTTCTAACACTTTGCTTCCTTCTCACCTGCAAACCAAACATCCACTACAGTATCAGAAACTTTAGCAGAGACAAACTAAAGCTAGCAGAGACAAACTAAAGCTATGTTAAGGATTGTCCAGCTCGGTTGTTATATTGTCAATAAGACCTGCTAATCACTTGAACCAAATAATTTCAATACACATGTTATTTTGCGTAGTTGGTTAAAAGATGACATATAAAGGGGGCATGCAAGTGTTATTTCGATTTTCGACGAGCCCTTTTAATAAATGTTACTTATGACTTATGCCAAAAAAATTTCAATTTTTAGCCTTAATCCAAATTAGCGATTACTAATCGTTAATAATTTCAACAGTTAACGATTAAATTTAAATGAGTTTAGATTATCCGCGCATCAAATTTTGTGAAATATTGTACTTTTGCTCTTATAATTATTAGTATGATTACAGCTTATCCCGAAAAATGGGGGAACGATCTGTTCACAGCTAATTCTTTAAAAATTTGAGTTGGCAATGCTATCCAATAATTTTAAAAAATAATGAGTGACTTAATATTTGTTATCTTGATAAATTATTGTTGATTCTAATAACCCAAAATCTATTAGATATGTTTTAAAACACAGCAGAAATAAACAATCCCTTTGAGCTACACATTACACATGAATTTTAATTTGATTCGAATTTAGAGGCTATGCCCTTTAAGGTGCTTAAAAGTTTGTACATGTAATTTTATTTAAACTTAATCGTATTTATTCCTTTTGTTGTAGAATGTTCTAGAGCTGTCATTTCATCAGTTACAAGTTTAAACTTTTGCTCTATTACCTTTATGTACAAATTTCACCGTATAATAGAATCCTTATTTGATAAATTGTGCATACCACATAACCATTTTATAAATTTAAATGTACAATGGCTTTTGTTTCTGAAGTTTATAAGAAATTACATGCAGTTAAGTCGTTACGAAGAGTACAATCATTTGTCGTTTGATTAAAAAGAAGTCTTATTATTCAATCTCTTTAAGACTGTTTTCGAATATTATATTTAAATATAATCTAGGTTACCGCAATCTCTGAATATATTGGGATAACAATAGTGTTATTCCATTATTTTCCAGAATGTTTTTATAATATTCAAGCCTCACTAGACATAAATTGTCTTTTTAAACAATATAATTTCAATTTTAATTAAATATATCGTTATTTTCATCATATTTTAAGAATATTTAATTAACTTTTGATTTTGCCCAAAAATGAATTTAAATCATAAAATATTTTAAAAAAACAACAAAACTAGCACTGTCTAGTAAGTATTTACAATGTTAAGCAAATATGACATTTTAAAAAGTCGATTAATTTCAAATGTAGTTTTACATATTCCAATGCCATTTGGAGATTTTAATTAATGTCAGTATAAATATATTTTTCGGAATATTTTTAGGTTATTCAGAAACCATTTATTTTTATGAATTTGTAAAGTTAACCTTACATCATTACAGAAATGTTAGCATTTAAAGAGAAAAAAAGTTTTATAAGGTCACTACATATTCGATAATTTCAAGCTCCTTTTATAACAATTTTAGGATTAGATGTATAGTATTTTCGTAAGCTTATCTTTATCCGTATTGTAAGTGTCAATACCTAACTGTTTATTGACTGAGATTTATTTTTAAATCCTTTATATTAACTTGTGGTGTCTGAGCCATGCGACCGACTGACCGTACGACCGACAGACCGACCTTGCCGAAAAATAATGGATAGATTTTTAACCAATTTTCTCGTAAGCTAGCGAGCTGAAATTTTGCTGGCAGACTTATGCCAAAGATGAAAATTATGGGTCAAAATTTCAAATCGATCGATTGGACAGTAGTTGAATTATTGAATTTTTAATTTATTTTATTTATCTCTTTATATCATGTTAATTTTTTGAGATAGAGTGTTGTGGTGCGTAATATGTTCAACAACCTCTCTTGTCGTGCATAAGGTGCGCATTACATTGAAAGTACTTTTCGAAAATAAATTCACGATCGGTGCGCATTATATTAAGCACGTTTTACGAGACATAACTAGAATATTGTATTTTCGGATTGTTTTGCCCTGTTTATTATAATGAACATCCATATATAATCTAGTTGTGTCTCGTATATATAGAACGTATAGTGAAATTTTTTTTTTTTTTACTATTTTTTTATTACTTTTTTATTTTTTAGTTTAAAATAAATTTGTTTTTTTTTAGCTCTAAAAATTCCAATTTTGAAACAAATAGAATTATGCGTAGAATTTTAAGTAAACATTAATTTTTGTATTGATGAAGCTTTGCCATTTTTGGTAAATAACTTTACAATCAAACACGGAAATAAATCTGACGTAAAATGGGATAAAATACTTTTTAAAAAAACTCTCTTTTTGTAATAAAAAGGGCAACTTTTTATTTACATGCTAGCAGACCCGGTCGTGCAACGATCTCAGTAAAAATGACTATTTAAGAATCCATTGAGTATTATGTTTTAAAAACAATTATGCCAGAAACCGACACGGAAGTTTGAAAAAAGTCAAAGTTTCATAGCAAATGGATAAATAAAATAGTAATTTAAAGGCTTAAAAAAAGAAAAAAATGACATTAAAGGACCAGGCTCTAAAATAAGTGATAATTTGTATTCAAGCTATGTTTCTCAATGATGTGTAAAATTGATTTGGGAATTAAATTATTAACGTGCATTACAAAAAAAATTTGGGGAAGCCTACCCGAAGGAAGAACATAAAGAGATCAGTTCCCTATAGTAATTATGTATAGACTCTTGAGTTTTTATAAGCAAAAAAAAGACGTTAAGGGCCCCAGGGCCCATATACGGCAAGATATAAAGCTCAAAACGATCTCAGTAAAAATTACTATTTAAGAATACAATGAGTGATGTTTTAAAAACTACTATGCCAAAAACCTACACGAAATTGTTCAAAAAAAGTTTCCTAGCAAATAGCAATAAATTAATATTAAAAAGCTTTGAAAAAAAAAAAAAGAAATTAAGGGACCGGGCTCTAAAATAAGTGATAATTTATAAAAAATTTTATCGCCATTGTATTCAAGCTTTGTTTCTCAATATTGTGTAAAATTGATTGGGGAATTAAATTGTTAACGCGCATTACAAAAACATTTGGGTACGCCTGCCCCGAGGGAATGGACATTAAGAGTTCAGTTCCTTATATAAATTATTTATAGACTCTTGAGTTTTTATGTACTAAGATTGGCAAGATCAGTTATTTTCTTAGTAACTTAAGCTAACACTAATTTTTGTAAAGGTAATATAAAGGAAAAAACGACAATTAGGGGCCTCTGTGCCCATTTTGCGCAAGATGTCAATTTCAAAAAGCTGTTCGTTTTAATTCAGTTTCATCATTGATATATTTCTTTAGATTGTTAAAAATTGAATGGGGGAAAATATCTTAAGCATATACCAAAAACATACATTCGTGGCCCCCGGCCCAAAAGTAAATTACATTAGAAGTTTAGTGCCCTATAGCAGTTTAATATGGGCTACCAAGATTTTGTTAACAAATTTTGGTTAAGATCAATTCTTTTACACAAAACCTAACGTATAAACTTAATTAAAGAAAAAATGACACGATGTAAAGTTGAAAACACCTTTCATTTCAATTTGCATGATAATGGATATATTTGTCATTATTTGTCAAGATTTTTTATTAAAAATTGAATAGACAAAATGTCTTAAACATTAACCACCCCCCCTAAAAAAAAACAATTGGCACCCTGCCCCGAAGAATTAATCATTAAAAATTCACGACCTTATAGTATTTTAATAGAGGCTATTAAGTTTTTTTAATACAAACATTGGTTAAGATCCATCAATTTACCAAGTAGCTAGCGCTCAATCTATTTTTATATAACGCATATAAGCAAAAGTTGACATTATGGACCACCGGCGCCCCATGTGTGTTTAATTGACGAAGAAAGTTACCTGTTAACTTCCAGGGAGTGTACGCAATAGTCTCCAAAACGTTCATTACGATCAAATACATGGTTTAGTCCGCAATAAAGGACATGCACACACACAAACACATTCACATATACATATTTATAGATATAGGGGGAAAGCACATTTAGGGGCCCTCAGCCACATTCGGTGGAAGATGTCAAGTCCAAAATATGTTCATTTTATTTCAGTTTCACATCATGGATATATTTCCTGAGATCGTTAAAAAGTGAATGGAAAAAATATCTTAATCATTTACAAAAAGTCATATGGGGACCCTGGCTCCCAAAAAAATGACATTAGAAGTTCATTGCATTTAAGCAATTTTATATGGGCTACCACATTTTTGTATACAGAGTTTGGTTAAGATCCACTCATTTACTCAGTAGGTAATGTATACACTAATTTTATATTGCTCATAAAAGCAAAAAAAAAAACGCTATTAAGGGCCCCTGGGCCCATTCAAGGTAAGATGTCAATTTCAAATCTTCTGTTCATTTGAATATGGATACAAAGGGATAAGTTTATCATTATTTGTCTAAACCTTTAATAATTAAATTGGGGAATAAAATGTCAAACGTTTACAAAAACAGGTATTTTGGGGCCCCCACAGCCCAAAGGAGCTACCATAAGAAGTAAAGGGTCATATGGTATTTTAATATTGGCAATCAAGAATATAGTTGCAAAATTTGATTAAGATCCATTTTTTTATCATCTAGTTAGCGCTTAAACTAATTTTTATATAGCTCATATAAGCAAAAAATGACGTTGTGGGCCCCCGGCGCCCCTTTAGTGTTAAATGGAGAAAAAAAATAGTCAGTTACCATTCTGGAAAGGGTACTCAAAGGTCTGAAAAATTTTCATAACGATTGAATACATGGGTTTGTTAGTTATAAAGGACATACACTCTCACACACACATTTATATAGTAATAGATATAGAAGGGAAAACATATTTAGGGGCCCCCGGCCACATTCAGTGCAAGATGTCAATTTAAAAAATCTGTTCATTTTAATTCCGTTTCTTTATGGATATATTTATTGAGATCGTTAAAAAATGAATGGGAAAATATCTTAAAAATTTTCGAAAAAGACATGTGGGACCCCCCGGCCCCGATGAAATGGACATTAGAAGTTCATTGGCCTTAATTATGTTAATATGAGCTACAGAGTTTTGTATACAAAGTTTGGTTAAGATCCATTTATTTACTCAATAACAAACGCATAAACTAATTTTACATAGCTCATAAAAGCAAAAAAACGACATTAAGGGCCCCAGAGGCCCATTCAGGGCAAGATATCAAGTTCAAAACCTCTTTTCATTTCAATATGGATAATAGTAGGTACATTTATCATTATTTGTCCAGAATTTTAATAATTAAATTGAGGGATACAATCTTAAACGTTTACAAAAACAGGTATTTTGGGCCCCTTACCCTGAAGGAGTTGTCATTAGGAGTTTAGTGCCATATAATATTTTAAAATTTACTATCAAGTATTTATAAACCAAGTTTGGTTAAGATCCATCAATTTAGCAAGTAGCTATCGCTTAAAATAATTTTTATATAGCTCATATAAGCAAAAGACGACACTAAGGGCCCCAAGGCCCATTTAGGGCAAGATATAAAGCGCAAAACAACTTTTTATTTTAAGATGGATAATAATGGATACATTTATCATTATTTGTCAAGACCTTTAATAATTTAATAGTGAAAAAAAATCTTAAACATTTGTGAAAACGGGTATTTTGGGCATCCAGCCCCAAAAGAGCGGCCCTTAGGAGATGACTTACCTATAGTATTTTAATATTGGCTATAAAGAATATAATTACAAAATTTGGTTAAGATCCATCCATTTATCAAGTAGATAGCGCTTAAACTAATTTTTATTTAGCTCATATAAGCAAAAATTCACATTTAGGGCCCCCGGCGCCTCTTTAGTGTTTGATTGAGAAAAAAAAGTAGCCAGTTACCATTCCGGAAGGGTACTCAATAATCTCAAAATTTTTCATGACGATCGGATGAATGGTTTAGTCAGTTACAACGGAGAAGCACACACACACACACACACAGACATACTTTGACTTTTATATATATAGATAGGATAGAAAGTGCACTTAAAAGAAAAAATATATAAAAAATTCTATGAAATCCGTAAACCTATCCGCTGCACTTAAAAGCGTGGGGCGTCAATCGTATTTTTAATCTTTCATTTTTTAATAATTTGTATTCCTATTAGATAAACTAGGAATAAATTTAGCACTCGAAATATTTTGCCAATTTATTATTTACAGATAATATCAATTTGTTGTATATTATATGTTTTAATATTAAAAAATCATCTTGTGTTCAATATTTTAGTATCAGGTTACGGTTGTTTAGAACCCTAAAAGATAATAACAAGTTAATTTCTGGGTTTTTTTTAAAATCAAGTTGTATTATGTTTTCTTTTTAAACATAGCAAAGTAAACATTATTATTATGCATATTTTACTCTCAGGTTGTTCAGATTGTATGGTCTATTGTGACTACAATATTTTTAATTGCGTTGGTGGTTATAAGCCTCTTGGCTTACGGAGATTTATACAATATATCTCCCTCAAACACCTTCCTTGTTTCTTTCCTTACAACACTCATCCCATTGATTGTGAAATACTCCATAACTGGGAGATCGTCGTCAAAAAGATTAAATGAAGATGACAAAAGGTGTGATTTTGAAACTCTTTCTAATTTTGTAAGGATTGTTAAAATGTATTAATTATTTTAAAAATTTATATGAACATGTATGTTAACACGAGGAACCTGTTCATTTCATAAATTCTTTGCACGAATTATACTTTTTGCTGTTTTAAATTCATATTAAGGTTTCAAAGTGCACTGAGGAAAGAGATCATTAAGCTCAAAACATGTTTAGTGGTAAAGGACATTCTTAAAATTGAAACCAAAGTTGCATCTCGAGAGGAAGAAAACGAGCCCTCGCTCTTTCAATCCCATAAAAGAAAAGATGCTCAAAACATTAACAACAAGGATGGTCCACCACAAGTAGGTGTCTAAAATGTTTTAAAAATACTAACATATCTACAAAAAATTTTTTTTTAGAAATATTTGATAGATTAAAAATATATATTTTAATGCAATTTTTTAATCTCTAAAAAAATTGTTTGCTTATTTTCTGTCAATGGTAGTGGAATTTAGCAGTTAACAATAATGTTTAAGGAAAAATGTTAGTATTTATTTTTTTCTATTTACTAATTAATTTATCTTGTCCCATACATATGATGTTTTAAATTTTTAGCTCGCTTCTAATTTCGAAAGTTTGTGTTTCACTAGAGCGCTTATCCCCAAAAAAACACATTTTTTTCGTGGTTTGCAATATAATCCATGGCAAACAATTTTCTTTATTCTCGTTTATTAGATGAGAGTGCAAGCAATGAATGTGTCATTGATTCTGTCTGCTGGCACCTTTTAAAACTATATATTATGTACTTTTCTTTAAATAAGATGTATTTTAGATAGTAGAAGAGATATAGACGAACCTTTTTAGAAGAAAAACCCTTTATTCTCAACCAAATCTTCTTCAAAATGAAGTAAATGTAGTGGGCGAAAATATTGCCTAACTTATTCATCGAAGTAAGTGTTTCCTTCATCACGAGTGTATTCAAAACAATGGGTATGGAACGAGGCATCGTCGCTAGAGTTTGTGTTTAAGGGACTGTCCATAAATGACGGCACATGAGGTCGCCGATTTTTACCCCACCCTTCCCCTGCATCATACTTTGTCCTAAAAACTTGAGCCCACCCCTTTTTTCCTCTATGACATCACAAAGTTTTAACACCCTCCCCCAAAGCCGTATTTTCTAAATAAAAAATAGTATGTTGCAAATAATTCTTTGTGATTTCAATATTTATTTACTGCAAATCTGCAGTCTAATATCGTAACACGCATAAATCCATTGGAAACGTCATTGAACAAATTGTAAACATTAAAATATTTAAGTGGAACTTTTATTTAATTTTGTGAGTTTTTTATGTAACGTCACATCTTTTAAACACACCCTAACCCGTATCACAGATGCGCGACCCACTACACCTATGGCGTATGAAAGGTGGTGGGCTGATCGAGCTAAGGCCAATGGCCCCAATAATTTAAATTTGTGATTAAAGTGATTTGTCCCTGAAAATGCCTTTGAAAGTAATACGGTAATGCTTCAAATATGAGTAGGAAGTATAACTGAGTCCAGGCTATTCTTCTTGAAAAATGCAGTGTTTCCCATTATGTGCCATTCACAGCTCATTCCCTTAATTTGGTTGGGAAAAGTTCAGCAGGTTGTCCTGCTGGAGTGAGATGTTTTTTTGTTTTATGCAAAATGTTTATACCTGGCATGTTGAGTCTACTCATCGTTGGCAGGTACTTCCAAAAACACATCAAATTGATACCTGTTGTTAACAAAGCCTTGCGTGACACAAGTTGTTCAGCCCGACATGAAGCTTTAAGGTCTGTTAATAAATCATAACATGATAATATTGCATCACTGAAAGAATTAGCAACTAACGAAAATCAGCCACGTGACTGTTGACTTGAAGCAGGAGGAATTAATGTTTTCATTAATCTCCATAAAAACTAGTGGAATTAGTTAAATTATCTTTAGTGTGTACCTACAAGTTTTTTTTTCTCTTAGAATTTTATACCTAAAAAAGAAAATATTATATGTATCATTTAAATATTTTGTTTTTGGATTCTCAATAAAATTGATTAACTTAAAAAGCATGCGGAAATTCATTTTAAGTTTAAGATAAATTATGTTAGTTTTTTATAATTTAGCTAAAATCTTTCTTAAAATATAATTTAAGTATATACTCGTTCTGAAGCCGACATATTTCTTTTTACAAAATCTAGGAAGAAAAGTTTGGTGGTGGGGGGGGGGGTCGGCTTACAAGCGGGTAATACGTTATTTCTGCATTTAAATTTAATATCATTGTAGTTAATGCAGATAATTAAGGTCCTTTTCTACATTCTGCATGATTCGACTGCTCTACCAGAAGTTCCAATATATTATTAAACATCTGCAGTTACCTTTCTTTAAAGTTTGGTGAATTTTTACATATTTTTTTTACAATTTTATTTGTTAACAAGGAATTTTAATATACGCGTTTTGCCATTGTTTCTAAAAAAATAATAAACTAATAATGGCAACTCTTGCCTAACAAGGGGCACAAAGAAAAAGATAGATAATACAAAGTAAACAATCAAAATGACCGATTTAGCTTATAGTGTTTATATTTCATTTTAATGTGCCCCTTTTGATTGCCCTCTCCTATTTATTTATTTTTCCTTCATAATTTGTTTTAAGGGAGGGGGGATGGTGCGAGATTGGCTTTCGAGCGGGTTACACACTTTTAATACTTTTCCCTTCCAAAAGAGGGGGCTCTGCTTAAGAACGAACGGGCTATAAAACGAGTAAATATGGATTGTGTTTTTAAGATTAAGCAAAATATTTACAAAATATAAAATTAAAATTTAATAGGTTACTGAGTTTTGAATGTTTTTTGTCGACGTGCTGTTGTTTAATTTGTTTTATGAGTTCTTATTTCGTAGATAATCTGTCAGCATGACTGTTGAGAAATAAAATTTATGTAAACAATATTGGTTTAATAAGTGAACAATTTGAATGGGAAAATGAGAAGTAGAAATGTCTGACTTAGTGCATTAAAGAAAAGACACTAATGACGGCGATGAAACCACGAGGATAGAGTGTTTTGTTAAGAGAGAGATAATGAGATAGATAAATGAAGCAGATAAAGCAATAGAAAAGGGATATAGAAAAGGGAATTCAAAGGGGTTGTTCATGTTTAATATTTATCTTTTTTTTCTTATAATTGACAAAGAAAAATAGTTATTCAAAGAAATGACACCCAGAGTGACAAGGTGAATGAGATCCACCTAATTATTTAGACTGGCATATGTGACGCTACCGTAGAATTTAGTGGTGATCAAGAAATCCCAAAATATTTCATGTTTCATTTCCTTAATTGTTTTATTATTAACAGATTTTTAGTTTGTAATTTTGTCAAAGAACTGTAAATGTAATTTAATTAATTCATTCATATGTTTATGAAGAATGACTGTCAATATCTGAAAAGCTCAATGGTTGAACAAACATAATTTTTTAAAGAATAAGTCACACACATAACCCGACTCCGCACTACCGTGAGCTTTACCAAAGCATACATGTCTTAACCGTTTATTGTATGGATGTAAGGGTTTAAACAATTGCAAAACTACCTGTAACTTGTAACACATGTCCAGTTTTATTTGTAATGCTAATTATGTTCTTTATTTATTGTCTTTGTGATTATATTAGTGATTTCTCAGGAAATTAGATAAGGGCTTAAAAAAGGCTACCGTCTTCGCTTAATTTAGTCTTTATTTATATAAAGTAAATGTTCAACTAAACTATTAAATCTTACGTGTTTCATCTCATGATAATGGTCACCGTGAACGCTTTAGTGAAACCTCGTGCACATCAAAGTAAAATAATAATTACAAAAAAAAAAATATCACTCAGTTTTTAAAATACCAAGTCAGCCTGACATAAATATCTACACTTTGATTATTTTTAGTACAAACAATAATTGTGTGCTTGAAAACACCAATTTTTCACCATATAGGTATTTTCCTTCCCATAAAAATATTAAAATGCACTTAAAAAGCAGATTTTAAAAGTGTAAATTTCATACTGATTGATATTTTTGCCAATTTTTCAAAATAATTATTCTGTTAGGGGCGTTTTTTTAGCTTTAGTTAACGTAATTCTATTTTGTAATGCTACATTTTAAAAGATAGAAAATTTATAAAATAGTGTGACACAAAGAAACGGAAACCGTTAACAATCCAAGTAAACCAACAGTTTTTGGAAAAAACAACATTTGTTTAAAAAAATGAAACTCTTTAAATTTGTCATTTTTAAACAAAAATGGAAAATATCAAGTTTTTTAAAACTTATGTTCTTTATATATCATGCTTCGGAACAAATGCTTTCTTTAAATATGTAATTGAGATTCCTCATTGCAACATCTCAGTAGGGATATAATAAGTTTCTTCTTTAGTTCTTAATTTTAACTATTTCAGAGTGCTTGGTTTAGAATTGCCCCTATTAAAATAATGGTTTTTCTTTAAAAAATTTTATATACATTTTTAAAAATTTATAATTTAAACACATACAAGTTTTCTTTATTCCTGACCAGAATTCGGGCGTGCATTGGGTTGCCTGAAGAAACCAGGAAAGCTAACACTTTATCATCATTTAAACTCTAATACGAATGCAGGACTAAATAAAAACCAAATATAAACGTAAGACGCACAAACCTTCTGTATGAAAGTAGCGTCTGTAACAGATAAGATAAGAAAATAAGATAATATTAACTTCATACATTTATTTCCTGAGTTTTTGTTTAATATGATAGGACAATTTAAATTCCTTCATTTTAACAATGCAATACAGTTTAGGTAGTTAGAGTTTACAACTTCTATTATTCAATTCTTTATTCTTGAAAAAATCTTGAAATAAATGTCTATCCTCTCTACCTAATCAGTCTCAGGCTTTTTTTTTTTTGAGTCATCGCCAATCTACAAATTTATGTTTCATTCACATTTATATAAAGTGATAGTTTTTCACACATTTTGAATATACTTCACCTCGATTTTATTTAACTTTTGTTTTCAAAGATTTCAATTTGAAAAACTTTGATCACACTATTTAAAGAGCATTTGACTGACAAGAGTGCAACATAAATTAAAGTATTTAAAAGGCAAAATAAATCTAAGAATGTATATATATATTGAAGGCGATGTTATTTATATATTGCTTTAATATTGATGCACTGACGTTCTTACATTTTACATTTGATAATATTTAATATTTATTAGAAGACTTAATAATACCACACTTTTAAGATTTAACCTCAAATTATGGTATGTGTAACGTTGAAATCGAGCATGAGGGGACTTGTTAACTTTTGGATGGCCTCTAATATAAGACAATGAAAAGCTTTCAGGAGGGTTATAATTTTTTGAAAAAAAATTCCGAGCTTTTAGCTTGTTGCAAAGTCTGCACTTTTTAACCCCATGTAATGGACAAATACCCATAATGTATGCAATATAAAGCAAATGTTTTTATGTCTTTTTCTCAAGGTGTTGCGTTATTGTAATAGGTTATTATAAGCAGGGGTGATTTAAGATTGGACGGGGCCCGGGCTGAGATCAAACAGGGGCCGCCCTATCCAGCCAGCGTCCTTTAAAATGAAATGATTGCTAACAGAAAATATAAGACTTTAACTAAATATTAATCATGAAAAAACTACGAACAAGAAGAAATAACTGTTTAAAGTGTTAGCCGGTTTGTTAAAATTAAGTGTGAAAAGAATGTTTTTTTCCTCCATATGGAATCAATCCCGATATCTCTTAAATCACAAGCCTATATTCTTCCTCAAATCCAGCGGAGCTTATCAAAATTCCGAAATTTAAAAAATATAAACCATATTTTATAATATGTTGTCTTAATGAGCCAATCAAATTAAATTAAGTTTTTCAATTATTAAGACTATCAGGACTGAATAGCTATCAGTTTAATACTCATTAATAGATAAGATTGAGAAATGTATTTAATTTATTATATTTTCAAGGTTTCATGCAAACATTTGTACACTTTTATTATAAAATATAAAAAATTTGGGACCCCCAATCAATCGGGGGCCCCTGGTGATAGCCCGTTAAGCCCCCCCCCTTAATATCCCCAATAGTCTATAAAAATAAAAAATTGTATAGTAAATCCAATTCCTCAACTGCGCAGATTCTTAAGGAAATAAAACAATAATTTGTAAACTACTTCATTTCTGAAACATAGCTTTCCAAACTAAGCATGCAACTATTTAAGAGTTATAATAAATGAAAATTGTTCATGTAATCCTTTTATTTGCAGTAATTTAAAGTCAAACCAAACTTATGGCTTTATAATGTAAGTTGCAGCATTTTATAAGAACACTAGACTAAAATTTTACCTCACATTGATAAGACTGATACTTGAATATGCATCTTGTGTATGGGGGCCATCAACCAAAGATAACCCAATAAACTAGGAAAAATTCTACAAAAAGCTGCAAGATAAAAAATGGATAATTTTCACAGCTGAAAAGAGTAACTCAGTGAGCTAAATCACTAGGCCTAGGAAATCTAGATTACAGACGAAATAAACAAGAAGAATTCGTTAGTGAGGGCATTAAATTATATCTTTAAAATAAACTTTTTGAACAACATAGGGCATAACTCATATGATAGCAAATGTGATAAAAACTATTTACTTCTTTTATGGCAAAGAGGATATGCCAATCTTCAGATGCCTCTTCTATAACTCCGGGATGGACACTGGAATGGGCTGCTTGAACAGCCATTTAAACCAGCAAACTATCAAACTTTAAAACTATAATAACAGAGCTACACTGTATATAAAGTGTGAATTACCGCAGGAATTCTTCTGAATTGAAGAAACGTATGTTATGTTTAAGCTAAGACTGCATTTCTTACTTTATCTATCTTGTATACTTAATTTACAAAGAAAAAAGATCTCAAATTATTGCGTTGTATACAAACAATTTTAATTCAGTGATAATTTTATATATGTAAGTGATTTATCTTAAAACATTTCAAGATCATGTACCAGATTACAGTTATGGAAGTTTGTCAATAGGCATATATGAGGTGTGTAAATCAATGGTTTACATTTCAGTTCTTGTAAACAAATGTTATGCACCCAGTGTTTAATTGTATCAATTATTTAATTTTTTTTTCAAACTTTGAAAAACAATGTTATATTTTAGGCGACTATTGAAATACTTGAATATAAGTAGTACTTTTATTGATAACTTTTAAAAGAGGTGTATGAAACTAGATAAATTTGTAAAAGATTAGAATAATTATAACTATTAAACATATTTATTCCGGATTAAAGGAGTTTAATTTATGATAACACTAGCGTACCCCGTTCGTGCGTGGCTACGATTTTCAAACAAAGGACAATCAAGGAAATTCTTTAAGATAACATTTAATTTACATAGTGTCATGTGTATAAGAATATTGCTAAAAATGAATGTTTATCTGATTGTCATAAAAGCCTTAATACAGCTTTCATCATAAGGAAATATTTGGGTACACCTAGGCAAAGGTGTTACATAAAAATTGATGACACATATTAAAAGAGTATAGATCCTAAAGAGGTTCCTTTCCTTTCCTTCGGGGCCGGGGATTCAAAATCTTTATTTCATAAATGTTTCAGGCTTAAATCATTGCCAATTTCACACAAATTTGAGCATTAATGACACATTTATCCGTCGGGTTCCAAATTCAAATTGAAATTGGTATTATATCAAGCATCTGGACCAGTTTGGACCCCTGGGCTCTCACACGTTAAAAACTTTTTTAAAATACCATTTTTAAGTGTTATTTAAATGTTGTGGGGATACATTTGGCTTTGAACAGATAAAAACAAAATTTAGAAAACGTCTTTTGCTTTTGCTGAACAATAAGGTGATTACTTAATTTTTAAATCAAATTTAAGAATCACAATAACTCAAAATCTTTTAACGATACAATGATAAAACTTTGTACTGATTATCTCTATGCATTCTTATATTAATATTTTTAAGAGAGATTTTTCAAGTTTAACAAAATACTTTTGAAAATGTCTTACAGATTTGTGGGTCATAAAAATAATGGGATAAATACATAGAATTTTAAATATATATTTTAAAAAAATAATTTCAAAAGAGATACATTTAAAAATTCTCTGGAAAAGCTTGTAAAATATTATTTATCTTATATCTTATATCTTAGATATACAGACGCTCCTTCTATGCAGAAGATAATTGCGTCCACAGACCATGAGAGATGATCTGTTGGCAAGTGATGCAGCGGTCACAGGCCACGGCTATAGGGGTTCCACGCATTACCCCAGCCGCCTAACTATTGTCTAGTTAGGTACCCATTCGGAGCTGGGTGACTCGGGGACTCCTCAGGCCCCGAGAACAAATCCTCACTTTCGTGTGGATTCGAACTCGTGACCATCAGTATGACAGTCGAGAGCGCTACCTCTCG
>MUZC01000108.1:1060126-1080518 GCA_002072015.1 Radix auricularia
GCAAAACAACTTTTTATTTTAAGATGGATAATAATGGATACATTTATCATTATTTGTCAAGACCTTTAATAATTTAATAGTGAAAAAAATCTTAAACATTTGTGAAAACGGGTATTTTGGGCCCCCAGGCCCAAAAGAGTGGCTCTTCGGAGATGACCTACCTATAGCATTTTAATATTGGCTATAAAGAATATAATTACAAAGTTTGGTTAAAATCCATCAATTTAGCAAGTAGACAGCGCTTAAACTAATTTTTATATAGCTCATATAAGCAAAAAATCACATTTAGGGCCCCCGGCGCCCCTTTAGTGTTAGATTGAGGAAAAAAAGTAGCCAGTGACCATTCCGTGAGGGTACTCAACAGTCTTAAAAATTTTCATGACGATCGGATGAATAGTTTAGTCAGTTACCACGGACATGTACACACACACACACACACACAGACATATTTTCATTTTTATATATATAGATTAATTCATAGACAATTAAAAGAATATTGGTAAGGTACATTTATGGACAGTTCACCAACATTCTCTTATATATCAAATTTTCAAATGATAACAAAATCAATGAATATACAATTTGCACTTGTTTTTCTTTTTTGATTTAATTAGTCAATAATAAATCAACAATTTATATTAAATGAATAAAATTATACCGCAGTCCTTGAAGTGCAAAAAATGTATTACTTGTTGTTATCAGTAAATTAGCTTAGTTTAAAAAAAATTGCTTATAGAACTTCAATAAGTTCAATTGAATGCATATATTATTAGGAGTAATTTATGCATGCGACTGCAAAGGAATACATTCATAATTCCTACAGTCCTGGAAAATTAACTGAGGCTCTGTTTCTTCGTATTTCAGTTTTAAGCTGATGTCATCTGAAAGTGCCTCTTGGATATTGAATTCCATGAAGTCATTAACAGTCAAGTAACTTTGAGAGCCCTGAATTTCTTTCATCAATTCCCAAAAAAATCTGTTTAAAAACAAGACACATGCTAATATGTAAGCATGATAAAAGACAACATATTTTATTTTTAAGATGTTATTATCAAATTCAAAATAATCATATTCTTACCTGCGGTCCAAGTACTCTTTCCTATTCTGTGACAAGTTTCTTTCATTAAAGTTTTTGACAAGAAGTGGGCCGAGAGAAACGATCATGGAATAGAAGAAACTGTTTGAAGGTGATATGTGATAAATATCACCGTACGCCAAAACAGTAATTATCACCAGAGTAATAAAACCAGCCGCAATTAACAGCATCATGGCCATGTTGAAGAGCTGATGAAGAGATACAATTAGGATATAATTTTATGTAGCATAATTGAAAAGTCGAGAAAAATATGTGATCGCATCTAATCTATACAGCACCTAAATACAATCGGTCAACATCAAAGATCTACAATATTCTCTAAAGCTAAAACAAAGTTAAAGAGATGGATGATTTAAAAAGAAGTGTCAATAATGTCTACGAAACGGTTAAGTATTCTTGGTGATTTTAAGAGGTTTCTTCTAAAATTGATAAATGAGTAGCGATGACAAGTGAGCTATTAACGAAAACATTACTTTTGAGAAGGTGAAACCTATTTTGTTAAAATCAAAATTGTATTGGTACATGCCTTAACAATTTATTCGTTGTTTTTAATGAAGCAATGTTAATAGGTTGATTGAAAAATGAGTATTTATGTCAATCTTGGACCGCCTTGTTATATTTTACATTGATTTTTGTGTGAAAAATTGCTTAGTTTGACAAGCATGTCGTTAAACCAGTAAGGTTTTGGAACAAATTATATTGGTTCTGAAAGGTTCCATAATTTATTAATTAAAAAGATAGTGGCTTGTTCTTGTTCCATCTTACAATTCATACTCATTGGCATTTTAAGTATTGACAAAATTATTTTTACAATCTTTATAAATAATGTAATGTTTTTTATTATTTTTTGTGTTATCCGAAAAATAGCAATATTTGCAATCACTACTAATAGTATTATAAATATTTGCCAACATTTATTTGTGACTTAAAACTAATGACACCCAAACGAGGGCATTCTTTATAAAGAAGCCTTACAAAAGAAAATACTACACGCTATAAATATATAAAAAAATGTTTTATGGAAATTTTTAAAATGTAATGTGCTTTAAGTTTTTAGAAAGAAAGAACTTTTGTATATATCAAGTTTTGTCTAGGTCAAATCATTTT
The DNA here is from genome assembly GCA_002072015.1 of Radix auricularia. Taxonomy (NCBI): domain Eukaryota; kingdom Metazoa; phylum Mollusca; class Gastropoda; family Lymnaeidae; genus Radix; species Radix auricularia. The sequence goes on from MUZC01000108.1 coordinate 1,062,330, forward strand.
CCTAGTAGCTATGCTAAAAAACTAATTGTTAAGTCTCATAAATCTAAACACAACATTATGAGCCCCGGGCATAATTGATGCAATATCTAAACTTGGAGACATCTGTTTATGTCAATCAATTTTGTATTGGGTCTATTAATCTCTTTTTCTCAAGATGTTATATAATTGAATAGGGAAAACATTTGGGGCACGCAGCCCCAAAGAAATAAAAAATAGGAGTTCAGTGGCCTACTGTATTTTAATATTGGCTATAAAGATTTTTGTTTTTTTTTGTTATTAATAAGTTCGGTAAATATCCATTCATTTACACAGTAGCGAAAGCTTTAACTAATATTAATAATGTTAATACAAGCAAACTAAATATAAAAGTATGAGCCCCCTAATCCACATTAGTGTGAAATTAAAAGAAAATGACCCAGTTACCAACACAGTAGCATACTAAAAAATCTCCCAATCTTTAGCAATCGGATCAATAGTGTTGTACGCAATAAACGTACACACATACTTTCATTTTTAAACTAGCTGTCCATCTCAGTAAAACTAATAAATTTAAAGAATTTAAAGAAATCAATGAGTGATATTTTTTTAAATAAGTCATGTCAGAAATCTTCGGGGAAGTGTGAAACAATAAAAAAAAATCTAAGTTTATTAGCAAACAGATAAATATATCAATAATTTAAAAAACCTAAAAAAAAAAAAAAAAAAAAAAAAAAAAAAAAAAAAAAAAAAAACGCGATATCAAGGGGCCAACTCAGAAATGAGTGATAATTTAAATTTCTTTATTCCAATTGTAATCAAACTATATTTCACAGTGTCATGAAAATTGATTAGAGAATTCAATTATTAATATTATGTAGTTAAAAAGAATATTTAAAGCAACATGCCCAGAATGAATGAACATTAGGAGTTCATTGCCCTACAGTAATAAAATATAGATTCTTGAGTTTTCATATTCTAAAATTGGCAAGATCCAAAAAATTTCTCATTCACTTCCATTACACTAAATTCAATACAGGTGATAAAAGAAATAGCAACATTTAGAAGCCATTAAGTCCATTCAATGCAGTACAAATATTTCATAAACATGTTCTTTTTAATTCAGTTTCATCATATATATATATATATATATATATATATATATATTCCTCACGATAGTTAAAAGTTGAATGAGGATAATATCTTCAACGTATACGAAAAAATACATTTAATTTGTGGTCCATGGCCCCGGAGGAAAAGAAATGAGAAGTGCAATGCCCTAGAATTTTATTTTGGGCCCCAAAAGTTTTTTATACAAACTTTTATTTAAAATCCAATCATTTACACAGTAAATAACGCTCATATAAGCAAAAATAACATTATGGACACTAAGGCCCATTCAGTGCAAGATATAACGTTGAAATAACCTATTCATTACCATTAGCATAGTTATTATAATATTTATCATTATTTGTCTGAATCATTGATAATTAAATGGGGTATAAAATTTTCAAAGTATAAGAAAAAAGGTATTCTTGGCACAAATCCTCAAAGAAATAGTAATTAGAAGTTAAGTACCCTATATTATTTTAATATTGGCTGTCAAGTTTTGATATAAATGTTTTTGTTAAGATCCATTAATTTGCGTAGTAGCTACAGCTTAACTATTTTCATAAAGCTAATATAAGCAAAAATAATGGGCCCCCGCGCCCCATGAATGTGAAATTTTAACAGAAATGATGCCATTTAAAATTCCGGGAGTGTATTTAGTGTCTCAAAAGTTTCATGAAGATCAGATGCATTGCTTAGTCAGCTATAAAGGACATGCTCACACACACACAGACAATATATATACATGTAAATATATATATATATACACACACACACACAATCCAAACATGACATTAAGGCCCCCTTGCCTAATGGGTGCAAGAATTAAATTTTGAAATATTTGTTCATTTTAATTAGGGTCATATTTCATATTCTCTCTATATTTGTTGAGACCACGTATCAGAATGGGTAATAAAATCCTAATCATTTACGAAAACAGAATCATTATATACCAAGTTTGGTTAAGATTTATCCATTTTGCCGGTCGTTAACGCTTACACAATCTTTATAAATCTCATATAGGCAAAAACAACATTAAGGGCCCCCAGGGCCAATCGGTGAAAACGATGAACTTTAAAATAACTGTCTATTTCAATCTTAATCATAGTAGATATATGTTTCAATATTTTTCAAGGTCGTGTAAATCTTAATGGAAATAGAATGTTAACAGTTTTAGAAAATACAGATTTAGGGCCCCTGGCCCAAAAGAAATGGTCATTAGGGGTTCAACGCTCTATGTTATTTTATTATTGGCTACAATATGTACTTGGTTTAGTCAAGATCTATTCATTTAACAAGTCGCTTAAGCTAAAACTAATTTTAATTTAGCTTATATAAGAAAACAAAAGTTAGGGCCCCCTTGCCCCCATGGGTGTCAATGTTCCATATGTTTTTTCACAGAAACAATTCCAAAAGCATATTCATCAATTTCCAAAAATGCCATTGTGCTCAATGGTTTGCTCAGCTATAAAGGACGATCATACATACATACTTTGATTTTTATAGATATAGGTATGGAAACAAAGTATAAAACGTGTTTTATTCACTAACACTGAGTTATTTGCAAAACTAATTCTATTAAGGATAAAATGTAAATCATTAATATCCAGTATGTACTTGCCTTAAAGCAAGAAAGTTTCGCCGGTACACTGAGAGAGTCAAAATTAAGGCAGCGAAAAAAAAACTTTTGAGTTATTGAGGCTACATCATGCTTGTCGATGAAAAGTAAAGTCGCCGGGATTTGAAGTTGTAAATGTCTGTTCTCAATTTCAAATGTTGTAGAATTTCTGTTAGGTTCAAAACTTGGATTTTGGTAGTCTACAAGAAGGAAAAATGTATTTCTATTTTATGACAAGAATAACGATCTCTACGATTTCTTATACTTAAATATTTAATTATTGGAATTTTAGCTGCATGATATTGCATTTAATAAAACAGGATATACCTTTAACAAGTATCCAATCAATTTTAAGCAGAATATTTAACAAAACTTTTGAGCTTAAAAAATATTTAATTAAACAAATATAACTTTCTTAATTTTTGGTTTAGGGGGACAATGTTTATGCACCACTTTTTCCATTACAATTTTTAAAAAATATTTTTTAAAATACTGCTCATTATGTATAGACTATCACTCCTTATAGGGCACAGCTACGCATTTCAAAATGTTTCCCATACAACCATACAAAAGTATATATATATATATACACTAACTCACCCGTCGTGCTTTGAGACGATCTCAGTAATAATGAATACATTTAAGAAACAAATGAGTGACAATTTAAAAACAATTATACCAGAAACCTAATCGGAAGTGTGCAAAAGAAAAAAAAAATCATAGCAAACGATAACTAACAGATAAATAAATTAATCATTTAAAATCTTACTTTTTTATATTTAAAAACGATGTTAAGGGGTCTCGCTCAAAATGAAAGATAATATAATTTGTTGTTAACATTCTAATGGACTTAAGCTATGTTCCTCAAAATCGTTTAAAATAAAAAAGGGTATTAAATTATTAAAGTGCATTAAAATCATTTGGGGCCCCTTGCCCTGATGGTATGAACATAATAAGTTCAGTGCCCTATAGTAATAAAATATAGACTCTTGAGTTTTATGTACTAAGATTGGCAAGATCCAATACTTTTTTCAGTCACTTACGCTTTCACAATAGTTTTAATACAGCTAATATAAGAAAAAAGACATCTAGGGACCCCTAGGCCAATTCGGTGCAAATAGTCTATTTATAAATTCTTTTCATTTAAATTTAGTTTCATCATGGATCAAGATCGTTGAATAATTGAATGGAGAAAACATCTTAAACTTATACGAATAAAGAAATTTAGGGACTCCGGCCCTAAAGGAAAATAAATTAGAAGTCCATGCCCTGTAGCATTTTAATATGGCATGGGCTACCACGTTTTTGTATACTGTTTTTAAGATCCATTCATTTTTTGTGTATATAGGTCGTATAAGGACAAAAATTAAATTATGGATCCCAGGGCCCATTCAGTGCAAGATGTAAAAACGAAAAGACCTGTTTATTTCCATCTGCATAATTTTGGATATATTAGTAATTACTTGTCAAGATCGTTTATAATTGAATGGGGATTAAAATCTTAAACGTTTAAAGACAAATTGTATTTTTGGACCCCAGCCCCAAAGGAATTGTCATTAGGAGTTCAGGTCGATCTATTATTTTAATATATGTGGTCAATTATTAATTATAAACAAAGTTTGGTTAATATCCATTACATCACTTAGTAATTAAAGTTTTAACTAATTTTTGTACAGCTCATTTTAGCAAAAATTGAAAAATTCGGTCTCCTGCGCCCCATGAGGAGTAAAAGAAAAAAAAAATTGCCAATTACCTATCCGGGAGTGTACTTGGCAGTGTCCAAACGTTTTTTGAAAATCGAATGCATGGTTTATAAAGGACATACAGACACAGACACAAAGGCATATTTTGATTTATTAATATAGATATAAATAAACAAACTATGAAATCAAGGGCAAACTGGCCCCATTGGTGCAAGATTAAAATTTTGAAACACTTATTTATTTTAATTTAATAATATTGAATATGTTGTCGATTGTCTTCGAAACCATTGCACATAATTGGGAATATAATTGTAAACGTTTTAAAAAAATAACCAAGGACCCGGGCCGGAAAGTATGAATATTAGAAATTTAATGACCTATAGCATTTTAATATGAGCTATAAAATTATTATACACCAAGTTTAGTTCAGATCCATTCATTTTCCCAGTCGCTAAAGCTTATTTACTTTATGTGCATCTCATATCAGCAAAAACAAAATTAAGGGCCCATAGGCCCAATCGGTGCAAGAAATTAACTTTAAAATACATGTTTATTTCGTTTTAATTCATAATAGATGTATTTTTAAATATCTTTCAAGCTTATGTAAAATCAAAACTTGAATTAATTCTTAAATGCTTACGAAAACAAAGATTTTAAGACCCTGTTGCCAAAGGAATGGACATTAGGAGTTCAACGCCGTATGGTATTTTAATATTAACTTTAAAGTATGTAAAACCAAGTTTGGTCCATATACAATCATTTTCCAAGTAGCTTAAAGTTAAACTAATTTTCATATTGCTATTCTTTTATGGGAAAAAACATTTGGGCCCCCCCCCCCATGAGTGTCACTGTCAATTTTCAATTGTTTTTCACAAAAACCATCCTGAATGAATAAACAAAACTTTCATCAAGTTTCATCGTGATCGGATTAATTGTTTACTCAGCTGTAACGGACAAAAATTTGGTTAAGATCCATCCATTTATCTATTAGATAGCGTTTAAACTAATTTTATATAGCTCATATAAGCAAAAAATTACATTCAGGGCCCCCGGCGCCCCTTAAGACACACACACACCACATATACAGACATACTTTGATACATACATACATACATGCATACTTGCATACTTAGATACATACATACTTTGATTTATATATATAATTATAAAGGTTGGCAAGCTCCATTAATGTTCTTAGTAATTTACGCTTACACTAATTTTTATAAAGCCAATATACAAGAAAAAAAATCACATTTAGGGACCCCTGGGCCGTTTCTGTGTAAGGTGTCGATTTTAAAAAATCTGTTCATTTTAATTCAGTTTTGTCATGGATATATTCCTCAAATCGTAAAAAATTGAATGTTAAAAATATCTTAAACATATACCCAAAAAAAAGACATTTGGGGCCCTGGCCCTGAAGTAATGGTCATTAGAAGTTCAGCGTCTTATAATATTTTAATATTGGCTATAAAATTTTTATATATAAAGTTTGATTAAGATAAAGCAATTCTCACAGTAGCTAAAAATTAAAAATAATTTTTATATACCACATATAAGCAAAAATGAAATTAAGGGCCCCCAGCCCAATCGATGCACGAAAAATAGTTAATTATCATGATTATTTCCAGCTAAATAATAATGCATTTTTGAATATCTTTCAAGGAAGTGTAATATCAAAAAGGAAATAAACTATTAGAGGTTTACAAAAATAAAGATTTTGGGCCCCCGGCAAAAAAGTAATTGACATTAGGAGTTCAATGGTGTATTTTAATGTGGGCTATAAAGTATGCATGCACTAAGTTTGGTCAAGATCCATTCATTTTCTAAGTAGCAGATGCTTAAACTAATTTTTATATAGCTTTGACTAAAATAATTTGGCCCCCTGGACCTAATAAGTGTCAATATTTTGAAAAAGAAAGTTTTCACAAAGCCACCCCGGAAGCATAATCAAAAATTTCCTTAAGTATCATCGTGATCCGATGAATTGTTTAATCAGTTGTAATAGACAAAAAAGACATACATACATACTTGATTTATATATATGTTGATAGATATAAGGGGAAACAAATTAAGGGCCCCCCGGGCGCAATCCGTGTAAGATATAAAATTAAAAATCTTGTTCATTTTTTAATTAATTTTCAACATGGATATATTTCTAAAGATGGTTTAAAATTAAATGGGAAAAGTATGTTAAACATTTCAGAAAAAGAAATTGTGGGCCCCCTGCCACGAAAAAATTGACATTTGAAGTTCAGTGCCCTTAATTATTTTAATATGAGCTACAAAGTATTTGAAGACAAAGTCTTTTTTAGATCCCTTCATCTACCTAGTAGCTAACACAGAAACTTATTTTTATATAGCTTTTATTTCCAAAATATAACATTAAAGGTCCTAGGGCCCATTTAGGGCAAAATATAAAGTTTAAAACACCTGTTTATTTCAATAAGGATAATAATAGATACAATTATTATTATATGTCAAGGTCTTTAATAATTGAATTGGGGAGTATACAATCTTAAACCTTTCAGAAAAAAGGTATTATGGGCCCCTGAGCCCCAAAAACGGCGCCCATTAGGAGTTGACTCCCCTATAGTATGTTAATATTTGCTATTAAGGATTTAAATACAATTTTTGGTTAAGATCCATCAATTTATCAAGTAGATAGCCCGGGGAAGGGGCTTACCTCTACGTGGTCCTTGTTATGAGTAGGGTACGCGAAACCCGAAACTAAAAGTCCCGACCAGAAAGGTCGAAGTCCGTTAGGGCTAGCTAGGAAGTTAGACAGATGATTACAGCCGCCGTACGGAACGTAGACAGAGGTGACCATGGTGGAGATCGCCTCTGTCGATGATGAAATCCATTGTGCCCGTTGAGGGTCGGGTCATCCGAGGCGGCCGTTTGGTCCCCCTTTCTAGATAGAATCAGTGAACGGCACTGTTTAGGGCTAGGAGGGCTAGTAAAATACTAGAAAAAGTGCCGTGAACAACTTTGGTCGGACGTCAGCTCTGAGGAAACCTTCCCCACAAGGGGTGCCCTTACCCAAAACTATGTGGTTGGTTTAGCGGTTGCCCACACCCCCGGGAGGGTTACAATGATGATTCCCCCTATCTTGCGACAGTCCTAGGTAAATAGACCTGTTTCAGGCGCTGTGGTGGCACAGCAGTCAAGGCGGGTCGAAATAGGCAAATCCACATCCTCCTTAGGGAGGAAACCCCCTTGAGAGGCAGGACGGTGAGCCTCGAGCGAACTTACCCTGCCCAGGCGGCCCCCTCCTGAAAGGGAACCGTGTAGGCGGTGCCCTTGTCAAATACGCCTCTTGGTGGAGAGGTGGGAGTTTGCCAAGAGGTTCCCTAGCAAGACTATAAGAGTTTCAGTAACTCAGGGCCTTTGATGCCATCTCAAATGACACATCAAGTAGACATTGATTAAATTGATTTTTATTTAGCTCATATTAGCAAAAATTGATATTGAGGGCCCCCGGCGCCCCTTTAGTGTTAAATGGAGAATAAAAAGTAGCCAGTTACCATTCCGGAAGGGTACTCAACAGTCTCAAAAATTTTCATGACGATCGGATGAATGGTTTAGCCAGCTATAATAGACAAGCAAACACACACATACACACACACATTAACAGCAGCATGAAAAAAGTTTGTGTTACTTAGTAATTTATATAATAAAAAATTTCAAAAGGTATTTTTATGATGGGCCGGCAAGGGTGTCGCGACGAATTTTCTGGAGATCGACAAATGTCAATTAAAAAGTATTCAATGTAATGTAAATTGGCTCTATTTTGAAAAAAAAAAGTATATTAAAAATGACTATTTAAATTGCATGCGGGTTGGGGGTCCCATGGCTTTTATAAGAAGGTCGCCACTCCTAAGAGTTTTAGAACCACTGCTTTGACGGTCAAACGGAACAACAATATCTGTTTGTCTGTATATTACAGTAAATCATTTACCATTTAGATCGGATTATTAAATTAACTTAGCATTTCTAAAAGTCAATGGTTTAATTATAATCTAAGAGAATATGCACACAAAACTTTCGTAAGTTTGTTTGCTATATCAAATACCATATATATATATAAGAAGACTTACCTATATGTAAATTTAGCAAAAGGTTTTTCAAACTGTCAGCTGTTATAGGTGACGCATATTTTTGTTTCTTAAATTGGCTGTTCTCTTTCAATGCATTCAGTAGATTTGATTTCAAAACCACATGCTCAGACCAATATTGTAGATAAATGCTTCTTGCGTATAGAAATAGCGTAACAACACCTTGGACAACATTAGCTAATGTACGGACTTGTATTATAATAGTAAAAATTAACATGATTGAAAGGCTGACTGTAAATATAATATCTATTAGCAGTAAAGGTACGAAAAAAAGAACGAATGCCAGAAAAACAGCGGGGGATAAGAATTTCATGCACTTTTTATCAGGAAGTATAGGCCAAGAAGTATAAGCAAATATGCATAATATTGTGCAAACTCCTATCCACCCAAGGAAAATCAAAGATAGTAGTTCTTCGGCGCCATCATATTTTGCCCACTGAAAGTAGAAGGGACCTTGTAAACCTCTTTCTATGTAAGCCTCTTCAAGATCCTTATACCAACTGGAACTTGACAACATAATGAGGAAAAATGGGATGCTTGGTAAAATAAGCACGCCAACTATTATCAAGATAATCCCGAAACGTTTCCATGTGGGCCTCTTTTTCTGGGGAGAAATAAAAGCATTGGGTTTGCATTTGCTTAAAAAAACTTTTTAATATTTACATACATTTTGTATTAATTTACTTTGTTGGTTAGTATTGGAATTTTGAATTTCCCTGTCAAAGTAGGTTTTTATGTACTGTTTGTAATTTCAAGTATTTAGATCAGTGACTCTCAATTTTTTTTTAAATAACGAAACACTAAGAATGTTCGAGAATTTTCGCCACACACTAAAATAATTTAAACTTATAAGTATAGATAACATTTTTTTTACATATAACTGTGATTGATATTACTGTGATATATAAGTGTCATGGATTAGACTGCTTAAGGGAACACATCATATTCTATCTTGGCTCTAGAGTTAACAAGAAAACGCGCAACTTATCATTAACTGTAAATAGTCTCTCTCGTTTCGTTGACTTTAATTCAGTTAATGCCGAAAAGCTAAATTCACAGAACCAACAAGATGACAATGAAAACTGCTTTCAAATTTCCTAAAGGATAGACTTTCATGATTGCAAGCCAGAACTCTTTTAAATTCATGTTGATGAACGTTGTTTGATAGAATTTCTTATGTCGTAATTCAATCAGCTGCCCTTCGGTTTCCAAATTGATTTCTTTACTGACTAGAAACGGATTGATCACTCTAGCAAATATATTGATGACCAGTGATGCCCATTTCAAGCAAAGTCTACCGCTAGAAAATTGAAAAAAAGAAAATTGCTACAATAGACGATAAACGAATCTAACTTCCTGCCCTACGCGAAACACACGTCTATGCTCATTTCGTTGTTGATTTATTTAACAAACATTTTGTTTTGCTTTATTTTTAGAATTTCATACCGGAGCTCAGAACTAAATCTCGCGACACAATTGGAAATGTCTCACGACATACTTAAGTGTCGTGACACACAAATTGAGAAACACAGATTTAGATGCATACAAATGCAATGAAAATACAACATCACATGATCAGTAGGCACCTAGTCAATTCTATTTACCCTTGCTTAATCAAAATCATGTAACCTGATAAGATTTACTTAGTTGTCTAATTTAATTGAAATTATCTCCACCATCACTTCTTAATGCAAATAAAAGATATCAGTAACATATCTATCTACATGCATATATGTATATGTATAAGGTAATAATTAATTTAAATTTAATTGTTAACTTTTTAAAAATTAACTATTAACTCCATGAATTGATCGTTAAATCAAAAATCTCAAGGCAAGTAACACAAACAGGCATTTCACTTTCTTTCTTTTTGAGTTATTTCCCCTGTCTTATAGACAACGTTTAGGTGTAATATTTTTTAAACTGCTAAGGATTGTTGTACTATGTTCCTCAGCGATACCCATTCCGTCATCTAGGCTATTATACTGTCTATTATATATTTTCTTATAAGTTGAAACAAACATGTTATAATATTTTCTTTAATTTAAAATTCGATTCAAATATTTTAATTTATATTTACTCGATAAAATTCTTAACGATTTTCGAGCAAGTAATCTTTAATTTCCGCAGCCCTGTATATATNTATATATATATATACAATTTGCCATGTAAGTCCGCCCATTCGTAATGCTATTAATTTTAGAAAGTTCCAACACTTTTTTAAAAAAGAAAGACTTGCAAAAACGTATTGTAACGAAATTAACACTATTCGAACATCAGCACACAATATTTCACATGGTAATAAATGAACGAAATAAAAATAAATAACTAAATGAAAGTTATGTATGATATTTCTTTTACTCTGTGTTATTTTTTCAAAATTAATATATTTTAGCTGAAGAATAGTTATTTTGAATACTTCCGTAATGTTTTACGGGTAACACACTAGAAGATCCTATATAATAAAAGGTTAATTTCTGTGCGGTTATCGATAGTGATTGGTTCCTCAAATTACTACAGACTCCTACAGCCAATCAGAAATAATTAATCTCATTGAAACATTGAATACATTTATGCGGACGTTCAAAAAGAGTTATTTTTGGTGCAATTGTTTTTTTATAATCAATCATTACTATGTTTTCATCTTGAAGTGTTTAACTAAATAAATTTACGCGGAAGTTCAAACCAGTACTATTTGATGTAGTTTTTTTGTTATCATTCAGTACTGAGTAGCCATCTTGAAGATATTAGGAAAAATAATCTACCTTTTGTTGGGAAAACCCTCTACTCAGAGGTGATTTTAGACAAACCCTCCCAGCTCTTCCTCATGGAAGTAGAGCAGCCATTGTTGAAAAAACTCTTAAGTTTCACCCGTTGTGGAGTACATTTTACGTCTTACAACTGGACAATAATGTTCGAGCTACAGATCCCAATTTCAGGAGATGGCTTCTCAAACTTGGAGATGGGAGCCTTATAAATGTCTACGGCCTTCATGACAACATATACCAGATACCTAGCGAATTGATATGTACAGGTTCCTTTGTAGAGCAAATACTTGACACAGCTTACATGCTTTAAATGTACATTTTTGGCCAACAAAGCTTTTCTATGTCCAAATAACACTATGCTGATGAAATAAACCAACATTCTCTCGATTTACTTGACGGAGAGTCTGTGACATATTTCAATACAGACGTCATTGATGACGCCACTCCTGATGATGCTAACCATTATCTTGTAGAGTTCTTATGTTAGATCTCACCATCAAGAATGCATCTGCGTATCTTAAATATAAAAGTTTTAGCAATTGTCATTCCTCTACGCAATTTAAACAAAAAGCGAGGACTTTGCAATGGGACCCGATTAGTGGTACAATCGTTGAATCAACACATCTTCATTGCCAAAATACTCACTGCTCGTTTAGCAGCGACAAGCATTTTTATTCAAACATTTGACTTAGCCACTGCAAACAGAGATCTTCCTTTTGTTTACGGAGACGACAGTTCCAAATCAAACTGGCTTTTGTTATGTCCATCCACAAGTCTCAAGGACAAACTCTCTATAAATTCGGCATATATTTGCAAGAACCAGTCTTCAGTCATGAATAACTGTACGTTGCCATTTCACGCGTCCGTACCCAATCTGACGATGATGTAAAAGTTCTCAGCGGGAAGAATAAAAGGTAACTTAGTCATTGAATTCGATGGATGCTTCATGAAAAATGTAATCGTCAAGGAAATTTTTGATATTTAACAGTGAATTATAGATACTGCTGTGCACACTAGGGGAAACCGAAAGCATTGCAGTCCAACAAGCAAAAGTCCACATCCCCTGCCCTTCGACGCCGAAGTCCTTCAAACGTTTTTGCATAACAACAGCGAAAACAGAGCATCCAATTCATAAGCAACAGCTATACAGTTACATCTGACTTTTCTCGTAAGCAAGTACACTGACAGATCTGTGCTACTACTGATGACGTTTCATTTTCATTCTGGGGTCTGTTGATGTGAATGTTGTGTTGCTGTTATCTGAATTAATAACTTTCATATTTGAAGTCAATTATTGTTTAGTAACTAAAAACACACAGATGGCACCATTCTTACAACACCACTCTCGCTGTAGTTTCCTACCATAAAATTACATATCACCCTAATCTTATTCCCGTCCATAACGGACTTTGTTACTAGTATATATATATATTTACCAGTTTGTGGATGCGTTTTCTCCTTCTTATTAAAGAGATGGATTTTCCCATTAGTTACCTTGAATTGCGCCGATGGCTTAGCCAGTTTTTTGCATTTATTCTTTATTTGTGGGTAATGTTCTTAAAGTGGTAATTGTTTGTTACTTTAATCCCATAATTTTTATGATGTATTGTAGTAAAATGTGGTCTACAAATTTAAGATAAAACAATGATAACCAACAAATTAGTATGCCTATTTTTTTCAGATTGTGAATTAATTCTACTACAAACTTGAGGCCCTGCATATTTGTAATGGATGTCAAGCTGACAGAGCATTAGTATATTGAGCCATGAGTATATTCAAGTTATTGTTTTTAAAAGAATGTAAAATTAGTTGTTCGAATATTTACCTAATATACTCTATAGAATTAAAAAGATTGTTTACAAATATTTCATGATAGTAGTAGGAATAATAGATTACTTTATTTTTCAACTTAATAATCTTTCAAGATAAATTATTTGGGTGCAAATACATATCATCAAAAACAATTGCTCAAAGAATAAACATCTTGGTATTTTTAAAATAAAATTTGATATTTTGGTGGATCGATAAATGAATATGTGTATGGACGAGAAACAATTAAAGAATTAATTGTATACTCACCACAATCAACAACATTTTTTTGAGTTTCCTATTCAAAAAATCAATTTGGTCGAGCTCACTTATCAGCTTATCGGATACATTTACACTTGTCTTTGTTACATTCATGACATATTTGCCACGACCAAGGTTTTTGATTGTACTTTGAAAATTAGACATTTCTTCCACTGTGTTTGTAGGAAGACAAGGAATATTTTGGCTAGCAAAAGAGAGAAATGAAAATTTAATAATGCAATAATAGGTAAGTGTCTTTTTAGTACATATTTGTTAAAAAATGTGTAGCATATTCTAAAATTTCTAATTGTATAGTTGGATTCCAGAGATTTTAATTTGCCGTGTTTCTTTGTAAGTTATCCTAATGGACGAAAATGTTCCGTAGGTGAAAAAAAAATCATGCAATGAAATGAATATGAAGACAATACTGTCGATGTAGAAGTTAAAGGTGCATCTGTGTTAGATAATATAAACGCAAAATTACCATCTGTAACTGATGGATTGGTAACTTTTCATAAATGAACAGTAGAACGAAATATGATTTGCAAGACTATTTTTATGACATTCATAATTTTGAAACAAGCCAGCGTGCTTGGAGAGCCTAAAAAAAAAATAAACATTTTAAAGAAATATCAGGAATGAGCCACAGGTATATAGTTTCCGATTGATATCATGGCTTTCTTTTATTCTGCTAAGCTAGGTTTCATAACTGAATGGGTTGAAAGACTGAAACTAATGTACGTCTTTGGGCGGGCTTGGGGAGTGAAATGTATTGCGAAAACCCATGATTTATCACAATATGAGCAGTTACATCTGATTTAAATTAACAATTAAAGTGAAGTTCCAAAGATGCTCGCCTCTCTCAGTAATCGTTTTAACATTGAGACAATTTCAATATGAAGCATGTCTTTGTCCAAAAATTGATTGAACAAATATTAGTATTCTTACAGTATTATAATTATAAAGTTTAAAACCAATGCATTACTATTCATAAATTACAAATCAACTAATTTAGTCATTGAAATATATACCATTGACCTGTCTCACAGCAAGCTTACACTCAGTCCTTATCAGTGCCTTTCTTCTCCAATATTGGTTGCCATGTTGTAGATCTTTCTCAAAGTATCCCATCCATCTGAGCCTCCTCTATAATTTTATATTGTTTCTAAGTGTCCTGCCCAGCACAGTCTGCCCTTTTTTATTCCTGCAACTTTCGTGGTATCCTGATGAAGACTATACAGTTCATGATTGGCTCTTATCCTCCATCCGAACTCTTCCTTTGTTGGTCCATTTCATTTCTTGAGAACTTTCCTCTTCCAATTTTTGGTATTATAACGTTTTGGTTGTAAGGGGTTCCAATGTCGCTATTATTCTTATTGTTGCTTTGCGTGGTCTCGATCCCACGACCCTCAGCTTATTTAACAGGTCTTCTGCAACTTTTGTTAAGGTCAAAAATTACTTGCAATTGACTGCTTGATAAAAAGTTTTCTTTACTTTGTATTGCTTTTGTTGTTAAGGATTATCTGGCTACTATAGTTTACTCTATTCCCAGAAATTTTCTATCTTTGATTCCTATTATAATTCATTAATTTCATTTAGTAGTGATCTATGTATTTGATTTAATTTACTCTTTCAAAAGTCTGATTACTAATTTTTAATTTATAAAAATCTAGGAAAACTGAATAACAAATTGTGGCATCGCTAAATTTGGCTGAGGGAATATTGAGAAAATTAAAGGAAAACATCCTTCGGAGAAAAACGAAAAAATCTTGAGTATTGTGTTTTTATTGAAAAGTCAAAAGTAATAGTGAATGGTTCCGTATTTGTCGTGGGAAATCGTGTGAATATGAAAGTCAAACAGAATAAATGAAAATAAGACGTAGTATTGATTTTTAAAACTTACTTATCTCCTGCACCGTAAAGATAAAGAAGAAATGTGTAGTTATATTCCACAATGTAGTTCCTAGTTATCTTTACACTTTGTTTAGGTCCCTCGCTAGAATTTTAAAAAAAACATTTTAGTGCACAAATGATTTTCAGTTAATAACTTCTTAAACTTCGTAAAAAAAAAGAAAAATTTAATATCTATCCATCTATCTATCTATCTATCTATCTATCTATCTATATATCTATCTATATATCTATCTATCTATCTATCTATCTATCTATCTATATATCTATCTATCTATCTATCTATCTATCTATCTATCTATCTATCTATCTATCTATCTATCTATCTATCTATCTATCTGTCTGTCTGTCTGTCTGTCTCTTTATCTATCTGTATTTCCATCTTTTCTTAATATTTATCAGTCTATTTGTCCCACTTATTATCGGTAAGTTTATTCATCTGTTCGTCTGTCTATCTGTCAGTGTCTACGTGTGTTCATTAGTTTATTTATACATCCTTCAGTATGTTTTTCATTTTCCATAATGAGATTTAATATGACATTATGAATGGGACTTCGATAAAGCTTTACGACAGGACCGTTTCTGCTAATAATAATAATTTATATGCGAGAAATACCCATGACAGGATCTACATAGAAAATAGACTGATAAAACATTTGGATACGTTTGTGCCATATGGAATTTAGCAAATTGAGAATTATACCTAACTGCTGAATCTTTTTTTTTTCATGTTTTGGTGTTTTCACTATAACTTTTGATACATTATCCTTTATCCTATATCCTGTTTTACTGTTATTTTTGTTTCCCATTCTCTTTATTTTACATAAATATTTTATGATACAGCATGTTTTTAGAATTTAAATGTTATTTCATTACTTATGAAAGTACGTAATTGTATGTTTATTGTACGGAAAATAAATCCATGTAAATGTTATGTTATAAACATACGCATTGTTTTTCACAAATCCCCAGAGAATGATAATTACAAACAGGCATGATAAAACGCAAACTGTTATGTTAAGCGCAAAAGCCCATTCGCTCGAAGGATCTTCATCACAAGTGATACTGTTATGGTCATCGTAGCTGCAACAACTGGAGGATCAAAAAGGAAAAATAAAATTTACATATGATATAAATAAGGGCAGAGGAAATTATCGATTAATTTTTCGATTAATCGGTTAAAATTAATCGAGTATATACCAATTAAAGTAATTTTAATCTAAAAAATTCCATTAAAATTTAATAAAATATTTAAATATTTTATCCAATTAATTAAAAATAATTATCAAACAATATAATTGAACATATCACAGGATCTTTATCGCTGATGCATAGAGTACCACAGTCAATTGCAGATTTGAGGCAGGGGAAATACAATGTCAATTACTTGTTTTGTTTGGCTTTAATATAAATTAACGATTAACTCATAATATTAAACGTTCAAAAGTTAACAATTAAATCTAAATTAATCGTTACCAGCCCTAATAAATGTATTTATTTGTTTATTTATAAATATGTATATATTAGGGAAATTAGTGATTGATTTATCGATTAATCAATAAAAAATTTTATGGATGAAAATTATTTTAATAGATGAATTAGGGATTTAGATTTAAATTATATAAAATATGTAAAATATTTAGAAAAATGAACGTTATATAATTTTTTTCTGCAAACTGATATTTCTTATTTATCAATAAAAAAAAATATTGTCTCAATTTTTTCCCACCTTGTTTTAAAAATATTTTGTCCATCTAGGTATTTTTATTATAACGCCTTTTGACGTCATTGGAGTGAAAAAAAAAGAGAAATATAATCTTTCTTTTATATTTTCCTTCTATTTCTTTTAATATTTGACAAGCTTTGAAGCAGTTTTTTAAACGTGAATTTAAATTAATACTTTCATTGGAAAACAATATGTTTAAAAATGAATCTCGTGGCCATTTCTATAGGTTAATGTATTTCTCTTTTCAAACTTTATTTTAACTCATAGCAACGCTTGTATGTTTATCGCACAAACTTTTTAAATCGATATTTAACCCTGTTCCCGTATTCAAATCGATCTGAAATTCGCCTGGCAGACCTGTGGCGACAATTTAAATTATGTGTCAAAATATTGTAAAAAAGGATTACTTTTGTATAATTTTGGCTTTTTCAAAATTTTAACATTATTATTAAATTGACTAGACTAAGTGGCGAACTTGTTAAGTGGTCAAAGCGATAGAACAGAGAAAAAAAACAAACAACTTTAAATATCTTGAAAACATTTTATGAGCCTTCGATTTCAGCAAATTTCTAGAAACTGAAACACATACGACGTTGACTGGTGGCAAACTTAATTTACAAATTAGGAGGTGTAATTAAAACTTTGTTTTTTGTGGGGTTTTCAAAAACGAATAAACCTATCAATTTTTGTACTAATCCGCCCAATAAGAATAACATTTTTTTTTAACTAAATAATAATAATAATAAAATGATAATTTATATAGCGCTGTATCCCAGCAAGGAGCCAGGCTCACAGCGCTTTACATGGAAATAACAATACATATATCAATAAAAAGAAACATTCATATCATGTTAACAATACGCTATACTCAATACATCAGCTACGTTAATCATTAAAAAAAATGTTGTTTTATTAATTTTGAAAATACATTTTAAAAATTTACGGAACAAATTATTTTAAAAGTTTATCATTTTTAGGTGTGACAATTAAGCGACAACCTAATTGGGGCCGTCTATAAAGAACGTCACGCTCCAGAGGGGGGGGGGTATAAGAAACTATGACAGTTTCTAACAGGGGAGAGTGGGTGTCCGGCCATGCATGACGTCACGGGATTATATGTTAAATTTTAGTTATTTTGCTATTAAAAAAATAGTATATATATTGTTGTACGAAAGTGTGAGGTACTTTGGGG
>MUZC01000108.1:1080545-1106035 GCA_002072015.1 Radix auricularia
GGGGTTTCCGAGATTTGTGACAGTTTGTGACTGGGGGGAGAGGGGGGGGGAAATTGTCAAAAATATTGAGACGAACTTCATGGACCGCTCCGTGGAACATCATTAACACTTTCGAATTTTTAGAGAGTAACGTTTAATTACTTTACTCACTTGTAAACAAGTTTTCCATCACCTTCATGCGCAACTATTTTTGCCCTACATATCTCCACAACGTCTGCGCGGGCAAGATTTGGTGAGTAATCGGCAATGTTAAGGTCTGGCAAAGCAGTTTTGAAAAAATATTATCGTAAAAAAATTCACAAACCTTTTGATTGGGCTTGAATAAAATGTGTAGAAAACGGCATATTTTTGGTTTCAACTGTAAGATATAAGGATGACCAGGAGAGCGTTCTAAAAACACACATATTAATTTAGAGTACTGGAAAAAAATGTTCTCAGAGTGAAATAAAGAGGGAGTGAGCATCCTCAAACTTTCAACAAAATTCTATCTATTTTGCGTGTGTGTAAATTGATTAATTTTAAAGTATTTTAGTGTATCCTATTTAAATTGGTAGCCTTACATTGAAAACAAGTCTCTTTTTGTTTTACAATACAAACTCAGGTGAATTACAGTATCCAGAAATGGAAGGATGGATAATGTGTGGTTTGAATGTATGGATTGGTGGATGGATAATGTGGCTGTTTTTTGCGTTAAATTGCATTATCAATTTTTCAAAACAGAAAGATTTATCAATTACACGTAATAGCAATTAAATCTAACTCGAGTGTATTATGAGTGACCCGAGTGGGTAGATTTCTTTTAAGTTGAAAAGTTTAAAATTGATATTTTTTACTGGCCATATGACAATCAATTCACTCGCATAATTTATTCATGCTTGAGGACTTGGTTGAGATTTGTATGCTATAGGAAATTGTTAACCAAGTAATTAACTCCTAGAGTGTGGTATACAAAAAATATTTCTTAATATTATCAGAAGGCATGTTACTATTGAAAATAGTTTTCAAAATTATCTAACTAAGCTTTTCAAATAAGGAAGTCATAATACATTTGGACATAAACATTATTATGTAATGTTAGATTGCATTATCAATTTTTCTGTTTGTAGAAAAACGTACTTTTGATTTTGGTAGTTCAAGCACTCTTATACTCCGTGCCATCAACATTTTTTAAACAAATGCAACTTTGATACCTTTAGCAATCATAAAATAACTGATTGGTGAAAGTACTGTCTATGTAATTTTAAAAAAATACCTAATAATAAATAAACTTCTAAAATTTTATAATAAATTTTTAAAAAACTCTTCACTGTTGACATCTTGTTTAGTTAAGTATAATTTAAATGATCAGATCACAGTAAAATGCACATACTTTTTTTTAAGCCTCCCATAAAATAAAGATTGTTATATTTATATTGCAAAGTGAAACGTAGAAATATCTAATATGTTTGAAAAGCATATTACAACACCAACCCCCCTTCTTCGCGCCCAAATCACTAGCAATGCAAATTCGTCATGCATGTTAAAAACATGTGTTAATATTTTCTTTAAAATTTTTTTTCTTTTAATGCCTTTCAAATATTTTAATGAAAGTGCTATTAGAATTAACATTTCAAATAGGGGGGACGTTCTATAGTAAGACTTTAATGCCAATAAGGGATCTTAATTAATTACATCAGACATTTTATTAAAATACAATAACATATATATGACATCGCTTTCACTTTTCAAAGCTCACGCGCTTGTCACAAAATATATTAACCAATGAAACGCTAAAGAAATAATTTTTCTTCTATTACATTAGGGAATCAAGATTAATACTTTTTACTTATCATAAATTTTTAAGCCTAATTTTTACCTTGTAAAAGGAAGTTAACCAGGAGTGTATCCAATGTATTATGGTCAACAACATCCAAGCAGCCAGAAGGAGTGACGTTCAAATAAAGATCGACAGTCTCTATTCCCAAGGTCAAAATCATTTTAAGAAGGCCAAAATAGAAATCGTAGGTTTGCAGAACATGTGAGTTGCCGTAACCTTCAGTTCTATACCATCTGTGTTAAATGCACACATACTGCTATTTTTATTATTTAATAATTTTAAATATTTAATATGATCTTAAATAATTTCAATTGTCTTAAGGTGAATTTGTTTCATTAAGAATGGGCTATGGTGTAGGTCACTGATGGCAACAATGTTTCGTCATCTTTCCAAAATGCATTTATCTATAACAAAACGCCAACAATCCAATTAAACCTCGAAATGGTGGTTTGGCTTAGAAAAACAACACACATTTGTTTTAAGCCATAAAAAGAGAAAATAAAACTTATTTTTTTTTAAAAAACTATATATCATTATATGCGAGATATAACTAAAAGAATGTACATTCTAATACGATAATATCTTTTAGTTATGTCTAAAAAATTTAAAGGATTTAATGTGAAAAATACTTCTACAGCCCACCAGCTAAATTTAAACACGAATTGATCACTGGAAAGGGATATAAGTCATGTTTAACATAGTGCGCACCGCGAGACAGATTAGCAAATAATAGCATTTACATTTACATATCGAGAATATATTTTACACAATAATTGTGTACTGTAGTGAGCACTTTACTCACTTCATTGGCTACAAGCCCGAATTGATTACAAACTGGCCGTTCTTTGTTGCAACTTCAATTCTGAGTCATGACCTTCCTATCTTACTGAACTTTTGTCGGTCTACTCACCAAGTCGTCAGCTACGCTATCTGCAGATACACGCATTCTCTGTGTTCCTAAAACAAGAACTAAAACATTTTGCGAAATGTCATTATCTATATGTGCAGCCAAACAATGGAATTCTCTTCCATTACACATCCGTAGTTTTTTAACTGCTAAGTCCTTCAAGACTGCACTTAAGACACATCTTTTCAAAATTTATTTTGAAAATTAATGAAACAACATTTATTTTAATGATTAACGTAGCTAATGTATAACGTATTGTCATTTTTGTAGTTAGTATGATATGAATGTTTTTTAAAAAAATAATATATGTATTGTTATCTCCATGTGAAGCGCTGTGAGCCCGACTCATAGCTGGGATTCAACGCTATGTAAATTATCATTTTATTACTATTATTTACAATATAATACTCTCCACACAGCGCAACAAGAAAGTAATTAAAAAAGTCGTCAAATATAATAAGCACCACGGCACTCCATCTCAAAATTTAACATGATACATTAAGATAAATAAAATAATCTAAAATATCAATAATTCAATTACAGTACATTCGATCGATCTGACATTTTGATACCTTATTTTTATTCTCAGCACGAGTCTGCCTGCAAAATTTCAGCTCGATAGATTACAAGTAAGTTGGTTTAAAATCGATCCATTTTTTTTTGGCAAGCGAGCAAACAAGGGCTCAATCAGATACACCAAGAGTTAATATAAAGGATTTTAAAAGAGCGTTTTCAACGACACTAAAAATGTTATTACGGGATATATATTGATTATGCTTAAAAAGTGTTTTTTGCCTGTTATTTACAGATGATTACTGATAATCCGTGAAAACTTGGTTCTTAATTTTTAAATTCAAGCACAACTCATGCTGCTTGTTGAGTTCCTCCCCACCTCAATTTTAGAACCTCTACATATTTGAGAACCGTTGAGGGTAGGGGTAGGTCCATCAACGCAACAGGGACGCTGTCCTTGAGATGGACATAGATCCATGATGGACCATGGAATATTCCATAGTATTAGTAATAGGTTAGGACGTGGAAGGTGGCCGAACGTTCTCGAAGCCATGCATGTCAGCGCGTGATTAACAGTTGGTACACGCCACTGACCAATCAGATGAGAACGGTCCGCTAACCCACGCGAGGGTATGGGTCTTTATAAACGGTAGCCAAACCTTACAGCAGCCTCTCTCTCAGAATATTCGTAGTACACCAGGTCTGCGGTGTGACGGACGAATAAGAGTTGAGCCTAGCTGAAAGTTTGTTCAGGTTTGAGTTACCTAGACCTAGAGATAGTCAAATGTATTTGAATTTGTATAGGTATTTATTATATGTATTGATATGCTTTGGTATGTTATCACTATCATTGGTTTAATTATTGATATTGTTGTTTCAGCTAGTTAGTGGAAGTTTGAAGTAGTAGAAGTTAGTGGCAGTACGTAGTTATTACTAGTCAGTACTTAGATCTAGTAAGTTGGGGAGCCAGTGGAGTGGCGGAGGAACCATTGGGCTACATCTCAGACAGGAGATCTGGAGCGAAGAAGAGGACACGGTGGCCTTGCCTTCACACGTGAGAACCCTTGCAGTCAGTGACCAGTGCGGAAGGGGCCGACTGCCAAGCATACTGACCACGGGACAGAACTGCGCTACGCCTGATTGGCCAGACCGGAGCATAGCAGTTCAACCAGTCCTTTGGCCACGCCCATTCCATGAGGGAAGTGGGACATTGTAACGAACTATTTGTATCATTGTTAGAGACGTAGATATCTTAATTTAGTATATGTTTATTTACTGATGTACCTTGTATATATGTATGTATATAATGTATTAAATATTTTTATCTCTATTATCATTTTCACATAGGCGTTAGTTTTAATTATTAATTTTAAGCTGTATGTGAACCTGTCGTTATAGTTATATAATATATTAATATATTATAGAATAGTTAGTGGAAACCCTAGACATAGACATAATATTCAACATTGTGGGCCCGCTCTATATGCAACAGTCGGGTCACAGTACTCAACATTTGGGGGCTCTGCGTTTGTGCGAGCACACCCAGTATTCAACACTGCTTTCAGGTTATCTGTTAGTTTCTAGTGTCTTAGTTTATGCAATTCAAAGTTGAAAATTGCTGTTGATCCAAAAAAAAAAGTAAAAAATTATGACCCCGAGTGTTTTCATCGATTTTAAATTATTTGCAGAGTATTATACAGTTTAAGGAATTTATTTTCATAGCTATCAATAGTGCGGTCCTGTGTGATGTCTTTACACTTCATCTTCTCAAGTGTTCCATGCAGATCATAGAATTTCAATTTTCACGTAGAGCTTTACTGAAATTCCAAACTCTATTTTCAAAATCCAGCCAAAGGTAAGCAAAGGAAAAAAATCAAATTTTCAAACTTAGATTTATCAGGACATTTTTTAAATACTCTTTTTTTCCGACCGACTTCATTGGGCTCATTTTAGCTGAGTGCATGTAAATTAGCTTGGTTAACCTACTAAGCTTTCGAAATTAACAATATTATCAAATAGCATTATATTTCAATATTACACATAAGATATTTTGGTACGTTATACCAACATGTTTATATCTTTGGGGGAAAAAAAATACAGTTTTTAAAGGTAAAAACATCTGGAATCTATTTTCCAGGAGCCTACAATAATTTTGTATACACTTGGAAAACATTATCTCATTCAAAAGATATTCTTTGCCATGTAACACTTAATATGACCGGCAATTGAAAAGTCATAAATTGGATTAATAAAAGGTACGTCATTTAAATGGCGAAATTTGAAAATCTTATATAGGGGATCTTATCTTATCTTAGATATACAGACGCTCCTGCTATGCAGAAGATAATTGCGTCCACAGACCATGAGAGATGATCTGTTGGCAAGTGATTCAGCGGTCACAGGCCACGGCTATAGGGGTTCCACGCATTACCCCAGCCGCCTAACTATTGTCTAGTTAGGTACCCATTTGGAGCTGGGTGACTCGGGGACTCCTCAGGCCCCGAGAACAAATCCTCACCTTCGTGTGGATTCGAACTTGTTACCATCGGTATGACAGTCGAGAGCGCTACCTCTCGACCACCACGTCCCACTCTATCAGACTCTATGTAAGTGGCATAATGATATAAGTAAGTAAGTTATACGTTCAAGAACAGCCTGAAACACTTATCTAATAAATGCTGTTAATCCGCCTTCTTAATTGTTTTGAAACTAGCTAAGGAACATAGGTAAAAGAAATATTTTCCTTCCGACAGATATGCATGCCAATGTATCATACTCCACTGAGTAAACTAGCGATGCACACTATTTAATAGCATTTCTTTTTTTTAAAGTATTAAAATATCCCTGTATGCATTTGATTCTTTGACCAATCAAGCGACTTCCTTAAATGAGCTTATGGAAGCGTAAAATATAGATTTTTTTTTTAAATGTAAGAAGTATAATATCATGAGCCATTTGGTTTTAATTTGTGTTACTTTGTTCTATGGCAGGGATCTGTTAATTGTTTTGCCATGTTGAGTCCCTCAGTACAAGAATTTTAGAACCATTACAATTTTATAACCATTGTGGGTAGGGGTTAGGTTAACAAGGGACGTTGTCCTTGACTGAACAAAGATTCTGGAAATTTTGATAATGGTAATGGAACATTTGTAGGACTCTACAACAACTTCGTAACATGTGAGCACGTGCTTAAGAGTTGGTACGTGATGACTGACCAATTGAAATGAGAGTTGCACGCTGACCCACGCCAAGCCCAGGGGAGTAGCCAATTGTAACTGATTGAAATGTAGGGCAGACGCAACTATGGCGTGGCCAGTAGTCCTTAAATACTGGACCCAAACCTTTCAGCGGTCTCTCTCACAGAAGATTCAGAGACACAGTGCACTAGTTTTGAGGTGTTGACTGTTGAATAGAGTTGAGCCTAGCTGAGAATTCTGATTTCAGGTTTGAGCAGTACTTAGAGAAGTTCAAATGTATTTTGTATAGCTCATATGTATTTTGTATAGCTCAAATGTATTTTGTATAAATAACTATATATTGATTACTATTGATTGTTAATTAAGATCTTCACTTTTATTGTTTTTAGCTAGTAAAAGTAGTAGTAAGCCAGGATTAGTAAGTTAATAGTAAGATTAAACTAGTAAAGTCAATTACTGGTAAAGTAAAGTAAAGTATCAGTAAGTCTTAGAAGCATAGAGCAGACCAGGCAGGAGACGTGCTGGTGTTTATGTTGTTGAAAGAGGCCAAGCCGACACCCATGACTACACGGGAGAACTATTGAGACAGACGGTCATTGTGTAGATGACCAAGCTGTCGGTCATTCCACATAGCTAAGGGATTGACCCTAGACTGACCGCGGGGAAGAGAATCGTAAACCGAGATTGGTAGAGCTACGCCTGGCTGGAGGTGCAGTGATGTACACGTAACTGCCATCATCTACTTGACACGCCCCACTGACCAGAGGTTAGTCAAATCATGCTCATAAAATGTCCATTGAAGTCTTCGTCGAATGTTTAGTAATCTGTCTACGTCAATCAGTATTGTCCACCTCTATAATTGGTATCTATTTTATTTGTTATTCATTCTTTATGTTATTACATGTCATTATTCTTTTTTGTATATACAGAGGCTTTTGGGTTATTATTTATATGTCTTGAGTAGTACAAATTTAGACTAATACTAATTATTAATACTTGTCACTGGTGGCGAGAGCCACAATTAATGTCTTTGTTTCTAGCATGAAAGATTTAATCAAAATGATGCAATCAATTTTATGGCTGATATTGAAATGATATATTTTCCCTGCTTTTTTTTTGTTCAACGTATTCACAAGATAACAAATTTCAGCTATGCAAAATATGAAAGGCAAAAATAGTTTTGTAAACTTCTCTACTAGAAGTAGCCTTTGTCCAGCAAAAAATGTTTGAAGTTCCACGTTCAGATCCCACACTCTATTCAGATCATTGCCGCGTGAAAGCCACCGTACCTCGTTGTAAAATAGTAGGTCTGTATATTCACTTATATAACGTTTACATAAATCTTAAAAAATACGCTCTTTCAGTGAATGTCCTTTATTGAAAGTTACAATATACATAACATTATGCATTGCAACCTCCAGTTCAATTTCCAAATGTTCCACAATGAGACCTTGACTGTTGATAATACAGTAGGTAATTTGAATTTTGAGATTCCTCTCTCTTTAGAATGCCGAAAAATCACGTACATGACCAAAATTGCGTGGGCCTCCATCAAAAGACACATCAATATGTCTTCCCATTTTAAATTAACTTTTTTAAAGTTTTCA
Source organism: Radix auricularia (assembly GCA_002072015.1). Taxonomy (NCBI): domain Eukaryota; kingdom Metazoa; phylum Mollusca; class Gastropoda; family Lymnaeidae; genus Radix; species Radix auricularia. The sequence goes on from MUZC01000108.1 coordinate 1,088,586, forward strand.
CTCACTTTATTGAATGCGTTGAACAAATCAATTTCATTGAAACACAAATTCAAGATGATATTAAAACATTTCATTTTCAATTTTTTTAAAAACATTTGTTGCGAACATATACCATAAGCTTCACATTACGAATGACATAAGTGGTCCCATCAAGCGGAAAAGCAAATAATTTACTTGCATTTATGGAATGCGTTTTCTAGAAGATCTGATTCAATAGTGGGGTTATCATCCAAGCACACCAGTTATGTAAATTCGATATATCTAATGGAATTTTATATGTCCCCAATGTGTCTTCTTTACCCACAAGAATTCAATTTATAGCTCAAATGTGGTAATTTACCCTTTTGTTGACCTCTGGTCTATAGTAAGTAACCATACAATTATCCAAATATAAATGGAATTTAAAACAATTTTATTAATAAAATGAAACGAAGAGATCCAATGAAGGTATGAGATGGCAAACGTAATGAAAGTTTGTACTGTAATGTTAGGCTGGTAAAAGTTAGTAGTTTTCGCTTATGTGAACTTAAAACTATGTTAAAAATATGATGCAAATATACCAAAACAAATATAAAATATGTTATAATGCATATTGCAATTAAACCTCTTATTATTCATTAAAAGAACACTCACCTCCATGGCTGGAAAAGGTCTGGACTTGACTGTTCATATAAAATAAAACTCCCATTGTCATTCATGATTCTTATTGTGTATTCGACAATGAATGTCCTGCTGTCCTTGTCAAACCATTTAGAGACTTGGTTATATAAAGTTACGTTATCCGGTATCGAGAAAATGCAGGTGGGGTTAGATGATGGCTTTTGGCAATGGGAGCTTACACAAAAGTTCAAACACAAGGCCATCGATAAAAAAAATGGATTTTCCTGTAATCGTTTCATTTTATTCGTCGATAAATACTGTCTAAGTGAGCAATTTGTCTAAATGTTGTTTTTTATTTGAATGTGTGGTTTAACTTTCCTTAGAAAATTAATCTGGAAAAAAACATCAACATATCATTCATTACTATCAATAATTCTTTTTAAAAAAGACTTGTTTGAAGGAAGGATAGATTTATGACATTTAAGCGTCTCGTTTACACAAATCTACTGCTTTTCAGCCGCCAGTTGACCTCTTCATTTGTTCTCCTGTTAGAAGAAACATGGTTCCCTGGGCTTTCGTGTGAAGCCGTGCGTGAAGGCCAGGAGCTGGATTACAGTTGACAGAGACGCAAGCAATTGTAGGGCATATCTAGAGGAGCGTACGCTTATCTTCCACCCCATTCTGGCAATGACAGTCTTGAACGCCCTTTATTAGTTGCTAAAAAACTTATTGAGTAAAATGTTACTTATTAATATTTTGTTTAAATAGAAACCTGAAAAGAGATTCCATATGAAATGTACGTTCTTTTTATTTGGCTGTGAAAATATTCCAGTTAGGTTTCCCTTTTTTAACTATCGTAAGCACGTATGCTGCTTATGACCTTCTACTTTTTACAAAGAAACAGACCACGACGGTTTTGCTTCATAGGGTAAGTAGGTTGTGAGAAATATTAAAAGAGTAGTGAAGAAATCAGAAAATTTTTTAACTGAACAAAAAGAAATTTACATAAAAAATACTTTTATTAAGATACATTTTTCTAACCTTTCATTTAGCTTTAGATAATCAAGATAACGATTAAAGTAAGAGTTATGTTCAGTTCATAAGCGAAAGAGTGCAAATATTGTAAATAATTACTTACGAAAACGATAAAAGAAAAAAGGTAATATGATCCAGGGAGGGGGGTGAAAAGAACATTTTAAAATTCATTTATATATTTCTCACATACATTGCTCTAGATTTATGTTCAATATCTATATACGAGCAAAATACCCGTGCTACGCTACGGGATAGGCACAATAAGAATAACTTTATTTGGTTTTGGGTCACAAATTCTCCTTAAAAATGAATGTAAACGCATCTGGAAATTAGGGTAGTGATAAATCAAACACCTTCTTAATAAAAACAACGATATGTGTGTTGAGAAAAATAAAAATATTATTAATTTAAATATTACCCATCAACTTTGGCATTTCTGCTTTAATATAGCATCATCATTATCATTCGTGGCTCTACAGCCCATGTAGGGCCCTGGCTTGCTTCACCACATCCTTCCAGCTACAGCCCATGTAGGGCCCTGGCCTGCTCAACCACATCATTCCATTCAGATCGTTTGATGACTTTCTTTCACCAGGCTCGAACCCCTTTAATAACGCATGCTATATACTCTACCAGAATAAGTAATGTCGTTAACAGTTACAAAAATCTAACGGGCAAGGCTCACTTTCTTTTCAGGTGAATCAAAACATGAATACATCTTTCCACATGATTCCTTTGGTTCTTTGAAACAGCTCGCTAAACATCCATTTCATTTATAGTCTAAGCATGAAATTAGTTCAAGACGAATTTTTAACCATATAATATTTGTGAATATTTTGGCTTGGGGAGAGTGGTTTATTTGTTTTAAAGGCACATGTTCCTTTTACGTGAATAAAAACATAAGAACAATGCTGCTTTTTAAGAAAATTGTGAGAAATTGATCTCCTTATAAAAATTATGTAAATCATTAAATATTCCCGCACATTGTTTCTAATAGTAACTATTCACTTTATATCAATCTTTATTCCCGTTGCACACTATACATCAAATAAACTCAAAACAGCACACAATGAGTTGTTGTCAGTGTGTTTTTTCGACATAACACGCACTTTGTTATGATAGATCCTATTTATAAGTCATAATACCCGTGATATTTCTTTACACTTGATATATTTACATCTTAAAGAACAGTTTTTACCCAAAGCGTATGTCATGCAATCACATTGTTCGAGAAATGTACCCAATTTTTCAAAATGGATGTTTCATCATTCGTTAGGTCTTAGAGTAAAATACATGTTTTAAGATTAAATTTTTCATGGGAAAAGCTCTCCAAAACATTGTTTCTGCTTCTAAGCTAAGAAGGGCCTTAGTCAAATGAATGGGATTTTTGTATGCGCCAGATATTAATTATGTGAATATTGTTGCTAAATTAAGGTATCTATGAGTTAATTTTTTTTAACGAAACACATTAAATCACAAGGTTTGAGCTGAAAATATACCCTGCTGGTTTACTTTAGTTGTGCAAAAAGTATTTTGTATTTGGTTGTTGGACACTTCAACCTCGGACGATTCAACCCCGGATGGTCGACCCCCGGCAGTTCGACCACAGGACGTTTCGTCCCCGATCGATTCGACCCCGGGCGAATCGATCCCGGACAGTTCCACCACGGGACTTTTCGACACTAGGGCGTTTCGACCCCGGACATTTCGACCCTTTCGTTTCTAAACTGAGATTTTTTCATTTATGTGTTATTTTATTAAAATTATTATTTTTAATAAATTTTTGGTTTATTAAGAATTAGAAATTGTAAACAGAATTTCAACTCCTATCCAAAACCCACTTAAAAAGGACCTAAGTTAAATTCGGTTTTAAAGATGTATATATTTAAGTGGCTCAAAGATTTTCACTGTGATAATAAAAATAAATGATTTGTTTTTATATAAATGTCGATAAGCTGAACAATGCACCTCGCAGGCGTTGGAACCATTACCAACGCGCGCCCTTCAACTTACTATTTGTGTTCTTTAACACGTGAAGACCTCACTCGCAGAAATTCTGATTTTAATAAGACGTACAAAGTTGTTAGTGTTTTTAAACATGTTACAATGGCTGACTCAGTGACCACCACATCACGCCGTGTGCCATATGCTGGCGAAGGTTATGTGAAAGGTAAGTAAAGTGTGTAGGGGGTGCAGGGAGAATGTAGGCACTTTTAGAAAGGACGATATGATCACATTCTTTTTTTATTGCCCGATTACATCGGATTGGGTTTGTGGTGGATTTAGATAGTTTTTGAATCGCGCCATTATTACAATCATGAATGTACGATGAATGTTGACTGGTTATACGTGTACGTACTTTTTCAAATCATCGTAAATTAAACGTTATAAATAACTATTTTAAACTGAATATAATTTTTAATGCATAATAATTTAATAATATTATGCTGAATTATTTTTATACCAAAAACTAAATTTTAAAAAGTATCTATAAAAAAAATAATAATAAATTTCTATGGTGTAGAGAGAAAGGGTTCGAAACTTCCGGGGTCGAAACACCCTAGGGTCGAAACGTCATGTGGTAGAATTGTCCGGAGTCGAATCGCCCGGGGTCGAATCGTCCAGGGTGGAATATTGTCTATTTGTTTTCAAAAACACACGTTGAATCGCAAGGTTTGGGCTTAAAATTTTACATTGCTGGTTTTCTTAATCTGTGCAAAAAGGATATTATCAGTGGCTAAGAAATAGTACAATTCAGTGCTCGTCAGTATTATCAACTCATGACCCAAGAAATGAAAAGCACACTTCAAATAGTTCACAGAGTTGCCCCTCCTTATAAAAAGTACAATTCCGCTATTTATCCCCACTCTAACAACAGTGTATAAACGGTTATACACGTACCATTTTATTATTCAAAATCCCTGAGCATTTACTTTCAATACTAATTTCCTTCATGTCAGTTTATAATGAAATCGACCAAAACACTTACTTGTATTAAGTAAGCACCTAAGAGAAATACATCTTCCTCCTAACAAATATTTGTAATTGTTTTTCTGATAAATCACTTGTTAAATGCTTCAAAAGCGGTTCTGTATTAATTATTCTATTAAAAATGTCATTTTGTGTAATTTTGACTTGGTATAAGCTCGTACAAAATTTGACTTCATCCGATTATATACGTAGATGTATAAAAGCTTACATTAAAATTTAAAATTGATATTTCGTCTGCAATTAAATAATTTCTTCACATTTATTTCTATAGTTATTTAACATTGACTAAGGGAAATTAGTTCGACCCATCTTTGTGTGATTTTATTATTGTAAAATACAATTAAAAATTTAGAAAGGTTCCATTTCCTTTAAAAATAAATATGCGCCAATCATCCTCAATCTTACCCTATTACATATTATAACTATAAATAATGCAATTTCAATAGCGACCATAAGTTCTTTTCCCTGATTATTTTTCATTGTGACAATTCATGCGAGTAATTGTCCAACTAATGCGCAAGGGCTCATTTCTTCTAAAATGTAACATAAAGTAAAACCATCTCTGAAAAACTCTTTAACAGTTTTTAAGTCACATTCAATGACTTCCCGTTATCTTTTAATCAAGCCCCTACAAAGAACGCATCGGCAGATATTTGTGTTCATAAAATTAACGGAATTTTTCATAATCCAGTGCATAAATGTACATAACATTACCTGCTAACGTCTTTTCAATATTCAATTTCACTTTTAGCAATCTATGAAATAAATCGTTATTTCACAACTAATACAAACACACAGTTACACGCACACACAGCCGCACACACACACACACACACATATGAAAACACTCGCACACATGCTTATTCACACACTCGGATTATCAACATAAAAAGTAACATCAAATAAATTAATATAATAAAAGCTTCATGACGCCANGACGCGCTTAGGCGCATTATATAATAGATTTACATACTATATATATATATATATATATATATATATATGTAAATACTGTGTATGTGTGTGTGCGTGTGTGTGTGTGTTAATATACATGAATATTAAAATAAAACCTTCGTGTTGAAAATACAATCTCTCCTGTATTATATTAACAATGTGAATTTGAGCTTTATTTACATATAGTTTAGAAGACAAAAATATGTATAATTAATATAGAACTATTGTCACCATGATTTCTTTTTCTAATCGTCGATGGAACTTACAACACATAGATCTAATAAGAAACAAACACTTAATGTTGGGGTACTCTATTATTATCATTATGTCAATTCCATAAGTTAACTCTCTAGGCTTACATCTTTAAAAAATTTTGGTATTATGAATCACCACTAAATTTATCATTGAAATAGATGTTACATTTTTCAAAGAGAAATATTCCTACAAAAATAAAAGAGTGCATTGTTGAAGAGAATCTTTTTATCAAAATCTAGTTTTACAACTCTGCACCAAGTCAATTAAATGATTAAGTTATGTAACAAAATAAATCGTTATCGTTAATATAGACTATTTAAAATCTGGCATATTATTTGAAATTAAAAGTACAATGTGATCTTTAAGATCTAAAGTCTAAAGAAATCAAGAGCAGCTACTTACATGAATTCTAGAATATCACACTTCTGATTTAGCACACTATGTCATAAGCGAAGATAACTAATAGCTTACTGTTTATACAGGCCCTACATTTAATACGTGAGTGTAAAAACTCAAGGGGTCGCGGTCAGTTGGTGTATTGTTCCACGGATGAACTCAAGACATGTTCACTGTGATGACATAAGAAGGCTTGAAATGTTTGTTTGCTTGGTTTCAATATTTGGAAACGAAGGGAAATGATGTGGGGCTGGAGATGGAGTAATATGTTTTGAAAAAATATTTGGATTGATAGAATTTACGTGATGATTCATTAAAAGTATTGATTTCATATTTTAAAAACTATTTAAGGTTTGTAAAATATGTGTATAATAGTTTTGGGTCATATTCCTTTGGGTGCGTTGAAATGTTTTATAATAATATGTATAATAGCATGAGATGTTGAAATTACGATGTACATGCTATTTGCACGGACAGATGTAATTTGTATTAATTATGTGTGTATGTGTGTGTGTATGTGTGTCAGACACTTAACCTCGTGGTCGTAGGAGTTTTGTTTCCATTACAACTTTCTTCGGGGTTTGTAGACTTGGTGGTGCCCATCTCTCCAAGTCAGCGGAGGACTTTTAAGCAATAGTAATTAATCAACATTTTTAATTGTTTCTAAATGTGGACTCAATCCCACGCACCTCACACTGTTCCTCAAGCGCACAATTGAATTTATTATCCAGAGTATTCATGGCTTACATTGCTCTGAATAATAGTTAATATAAATGATATCACCATTATTATTAAATTTACTGTATATTATTTTGTCTATACATTAATTGTTAAAGAGATATATATATTTTTGAAGTCGGAGAAACGTCTGCTAATGTTGCTGTTAGTTTGTTAAGTTTGTTAGATTGAAAATGTCTTGTCCAGTTACATATTGTGTACGACTTGCTTTTTTAAATGATTTGGAGACGGTAAGCTAAAACCTTTAGAATTGTTTTGAAAGCTTATAATTTAAGATTAAAATCAAAGAACAATAGAGAAGATATGTAAAAACGTATAAAGAATCACTGTTACCGAAATGTGTTTACTGTGTGTGAGGAGTGAACTAAATTGTTGGAAGTTTTAAATAATAAGAGCGAAGGGGATCTCATAAGGCCAATTGAGTGTGAAGAGAACTCAAGTTGTTTTGCGATAGCCAGTTGAGTTAAAAATTAGGTTTCTCAGTTGTGAGATTGCATATTGCAAGAGGAATAATTTTATTCTCTCTTTATTTTTTAAAATTATTTTTGGGGGGATGATAGACATGAAATCAAAGTATATAAAGATTTGTCTAAACTAATAAATCCAGTAATCGTTTGTCCTATTTCATAGCGAGATTGTTGGAATTGGGACATCGAATGTACAAGGACTTGACAAAGATCAATAACGCCAATCGCGATACTCTATACCGAGTAGCAGCAAATTCTTGTCTAATAGTAATGTTGGTTTTGCAACAACAATCATATTTAAATGTGTGAAATGTATGCTGAATTTCTAGAGAAAGAGAGACATTTGGTGTCTAGAAGAAAAAAGATTGTGGATAGTCGGGCGGTTGCAGCAGAATTTTGAGAACAAAGTGCCTACTAAAAGAAGATTTGCATTACGGCAGAATTATATCAAGTTCAAGTATCTGTAGTTTGTTTATCTACAGTAGGATAGAATCAAAGTTAGAAAATATGATGCCATAAAAGAAAAAAATTGATGTCTTATCTGGATTATTTTGAATCCATAATATGGCTATGAAAGGCTATGATGAGAAAAGTTGGCTGGGAAATAAACGCTTTAACTAACAAAAAAAAACACATTACACAAACTATTTGTGTAAGAGAACAATAAATTTAACCTTTTTTTATCAACTAATACAAATAATGGTAAACGTTTCAGCTCATGCCTTCATCAGGACCAAAGTAAAATAACATAAATGATTACTTACATTACATATATCTTAAAACAGAGCCTATCTGATAGAAAATGAAAAGGAAAGAAAAACAAAAACTAACAAGGACACAGAATATAACAGCAGTGTAGCTAAGAAAAGACAAAAACATATGTAAAAGTGAAAAAATGATAATCTATGTCATTTAGGGAAGTCAGAAAATGATTATAAAAAATAATTCAATGAAATGAGAATCAAGATTGATAAAGTTCCACAGATAATAGTACATGAAGCTTAAGTTAACTTGACAAAATGGCTGGTACGTACAGCAATTGACACAAGAAATCCAAAAACCCTACTGGACATGATGTTAATGGAAAAATTCTTGGAAATGTAACACAAACTCTATTCACATACTTAACTGATAAAGAAAATGCATACTCCAGCAGAGTTAAAAAATGCATTCCGAACATTCAAAGACTCTCAGTTAAACGTAGAAATAGATAGAAGACAAGACATCTTTGAGAAAGTACAACATAAAAGACCAGAAAAAAGACAAGGAATGAGAAACCAGAGTCTTCCAAACTCAGGCAACAGACATATTATTTGTTAGTACTGTAACAAGCAGGACACACGGTGAAGCAGTGTTACTTTAACAAAGGACAACCTAATAGGCTGTCACCATGAGCTACCCCCCTCATTTTTCATCAGTGGAAGCCCTGTAAGAAAAAAAAAAGAAGAAAAATCAAGACAAGGTCCTTTTGAAAACAAAGCTAGACATTCATCGAGAGGCAGATACACGCATATCTCCACATTCAGTAATTATGATCAGCCATGGAGGAGTAATGACTACCAAGATGTGGAGGATACAGAAAAGAAAAAGACAAGAAGCAACAAGATCAAGTGATACTGTGGCCACGTTTGGTAGTCATTAAATTTTACCCAGTAAATATTAATAACAGAAAATGAATGTGTCTATGAGATTCTGGATGATCTACAATGATTGTAGACAGCAGAATGGTACAAGAAGATGAATATGATGGCCAAAAAAAACCACATTGATAATGGCTGATATCACAAAGAGATATTGTAAAACTGCTACTCTTAACATCAACTTACCTTGGTTTCAAGGTGAAGTCCTAGCCAAAGTTTTAAAAGATGCCATTTGTGACCTAAAATAGGAAATATTGAAGCTGTTGTTGCCAATTCAGATAAAAAGTTCAAAGCATTGTGCGACAACAACTATCAACTAGGTGCTAGTGAGCAAACCAGAGCTTCCATGAAAAAAAAATAACATTTAGACATTAAAGTTGAAGACAAAATTGCAAAGGAAGAGAACTCATGTCAAAACAAGAATGCAAGAAACTTCAGGAACAATACAAAACAATAAATGAAATAAAAACGATGATAAGCAAAGACGATGAAACAGGTCAAAATAAACATTATAAACAAGATAAGGGCAGATTGGTAAACATGGCACAAGCAGGAAAATTTAAAAGAATAATTATGCCTGATAAATTACAAGAAACCATTATAAAAATGACACGACAGTCCTTTAGGTGGACAGATTTGTGTCAAGGAGGTCTGTGCATTGTACGCAGGAAACTCCTACTGGCATAAACCGGCTAAACAGATAAAGGTATACATCCAGATGTGTACAGTATGTTTAAGAAACATGCCAAAAGATGGAAAACACACATCGCCAATACAGGCATCTGACAAGGCAAACTTCCTATTTGAGAAAATTGCCAATGACCTAATAGGTCATTCAAGAAGATGTCAAAGAAAAAACAGAATGCTCTTAGCATAGTGGACATAGCTAACAGATGGGCTGAAGCTGTTCCACTGAAAAGAATAGATTCAGAAAGCATATGCACTTCACTACACAATGTTTTCAGCAGATATTGTTTTCAACAAATCATACTTTCTGACAATTCAAAGGGCTTATAACATAAGCTATTATGAAAATGCTGAATATTTGAGAGACATTGTAGACAAAATAGGTAATTCTAAAATATTCTTTACATTTGATTTAAATAGAGATTTTTGGCAAATAAACATGGATCATATTTATGTCAAATACTCTGCATTTAAAGCCATTGATGAAGTATATGAATGGCTAGTAATGCCATTAGGAGTAGTCAACAGTAAAGCCACTTTTAGTAGATTTATGAAAGTGATGTTACAAGGTATACTAAATGTGGTACATTATGTCGACGACATATGCTTTCATACAAAGATTGGGAACATACATACATATACTTGAAGCTCTACTAGATAGACTCAAGAAACATAATGTTATAATCTGAGAAAATAAACATTAAAAAGAAATACTTTGATTTTCTGGGATACAGGATAGGAGGAGGTATTGTCACTCCCGCAGCAGAGAATGAAAATAAGATATTCAATTTGTAAATCCCAAAATCAAAAGAGCAAGTTCAAGTCCTGTTGGGACCATGCACATTTTACACATATATATTATTAAAAACTATGCTGAGATTGATCAACCACTAACAGAAATTACGAAACAAACAGGTGTTAGAAAATGTCATTGTCTAGAAGAGTGCTTTAAGGCATTAGAAAAACATTAAACAAGCATTTAGAGAGAAACCCATCTTAGTCACTCCCCAATGGGATAAACCTTTCATTGTTTCAACGTATGCATAATCTATTGCATCAGGAGCCTGCCTTATGCAAGAACATGATAGTGTTCTCCATCCAATACAATATCTGAGCAGGAATGTGACAAAAACTGAACATAACTACAGCACGATAGAGAGAGAATATCTGGCCATAGTATAGGCTCTACAGAAGCTGCAAAATTACCTGCTAAGTAGAACATTCACTCTACTGACAGACCACAAACCATTAGTGGCATTCAACAAGAAGAAAATAAGCAATGCAAAATTCAACCGATGTGCAATGCTATTGGCAGATTACTAATTTGACCCTAAATCTGTTAAATGAAAAGAAATGTTGTTGCAGACGTTCTAAGAAGAATGACAAGAAATACGGACATTCTGTAAATTCCTAAGAAAGAAAAACAAACTGTCTTAATGTAAATATTTACAAAAGAAATGATAAGCAGCCATTGTTGTTGTTTTTTCTTAAATTCTATTAGTAATATATTTAATTTTATGTGTTATGATTAATATAAGTTATTTGAATTGCACAAATTTACAGGTGTGTTAAAATTTCAGTTTCATTATTTTCAGTACAGACTGTTGAAGTTCTGTAGATTTTTCTTTCTTGATTTCAAAGTCTAGGTATTGTGTGCAAAACAGAAATTATTTTCATTTACAATTAATATTTTATGAAGTTCAATCTTGTGTTACAATCAGAAGTGTTTTAGGTATTTTTTTTTTTAATTTATTATTTTTTTAAAAAAATTTTTAAAGAAGAAGTTGGGTGAATGTCGCGTGAGAAAAATGAGTGGTTGAAAAGAGATAACGTGACAAAAGTAAGATAGTCCAGAATGCATTCAAGGTGTGTGAGGCACTAGAAAAGTTTTGATTTGTGTCGCTATCAAGTTTTACTTTAAAGAAAGTATACATACGTTCCCTTCCTGCATTAAATTTATTTGTTTACAGAGGACATCAATCTTATTATTGTGAGTAAGACGTTGTTGTTAATTAACGCCCACAAGAGAAAACGGTTTGAAAAGCAACCACGTTACATGTATCTGTATTTATAACTTTATATATGAGCTACTTCGGAATGAAAAAAGTATTCTATTGTTTTTAAAACATATAGTTTCACCAATATTATAGATTTACTTTGATCAAAACATTTGTAAACATTTGAAATAATTTAAAATATACAGTTTAGTGAAGTTAGACATCCTGGCATTTAAAACGAAAACACTTAACAATTAACAAACAACATTATTTTTTACTGATTACATGTTTTGTCATGGTTTCACTTATCCTTACGAAATGAAAGCTAAAAAAATCCTTTGGTTTTGAAAAATGCATTGAAAATATGAAATGCTTATTATCAATAGGCTTAAGAAGAAAATGCAAACATTTATCAATGTGCATTCTTAATAAACCAAATATTACTTTCTTTAGACATCAATCAAATTTTGTGTTAGCTTTTCAACTAATTAATTTCATTATTTTGTATTATTTCAGTTTACTTTAACATTCAATCCTTATATTCACAAGAAAAACAAAAACAAACTTGTAAGCAATTTCAAAACTGTATTTCATAACTAATGAGTTAGAATATAATGATTTCAAAATAAATCTTTAAGAAAATAAAATGTATTGTGACAAAATATATTTTTAAAAAGAGCCTAAAATACGATTCTAATAATAATTTAATTTTTAAATATATCAATATTAATATAACTGAACGATCGTAAAACATTTCCAAAAGAAAAGATACTTAACTTGAAGCAAACAAGTAAAATGTATCCGTCTGTAGACGCAAATTCAGTTTTATAAAGTCGTTGTAGTGTCAATGTTATATTTCTGAAGTAGGAATATTGTGGGTCATAAAGGGTAATATTGAACAAATATTCAGAAGTGCTAAAATGTCACGCAACATACCTTACGTCTTCAAGGTGCATTTGAAATCTCAAGGTGACGGGGTAAAGACTTGCCCAGCCTTCCATGACATTTTTGTTCCTAGAAAGCTTTTTTTTTAAAGTTGGTGTGAAGTGGCAATTATTTTTATTTATTTTTTTTTAAGGGATGGGCAAGAAGGTTAAAAAATAATTATTTAAAAGGGAGTGATAAAACCGATATTTTAAAAACTGTGCTCGTAGTATCATTTAAATTTTGTAGTATAGTATGAATCTTCAGAATTTTGTCTTTTCTTCCTTTTCTTCACCATCTATCTTGTCTCCTCTCACATTTATCCTCTCTTTTTGTCTCACATACTGTCTCTCAAAATTTCTAACGCTCCACATAAATTTAGATACCAATATAATGATAAGATGATGTAAAGCTTTTAAATTCTTAACTTTTGTTCGTATCACTTGCATTTAGAGGTTAATGAACAATTTATTTCCAGATTTTGACTGAAGTATTGCTAAGCTCAAGCCACAATCCATTTATCTAAAAATATTTGTGTTTAGAATCGTACATAAAAAACGTGTACCCTAACTATTTATGTCCATATGTTTCCTGTGTGCTTTTCTTTAAAGTAGAATGTGTTAAAATTCTATATTCTTTTTTAAATGTAATATTTACATAGCATAAAAATAATATAACCTTATAATTTCTTTAAAAAAGTCATACGTTTCTGACAGATAATATAGTTGAAATCATTTGTTATCGGAAGATTGAAAAATAATGTTTAAAATTCTTTTGACGAGAAGCGTAATTTTGGCGAAGTAAGAGATTTTTTATTTTATTTTAAATTATATTTTCTTGTGATCGTTTTAGAAATTGACATAATTGGTGAAATATTAATTTAAATCAATTGTCGTAAAGGCAAGAACTACATGGAAATTGTATCGAAATGCAATGGCTCCTTCATAATAAAGAACTGATTTTCTCAGTAAAAAAAAAAAAATTTAAAACAAAAACAACCCACTCTCTCTGCATGGCAGATCTTCGGAAGTAGTGGTTAGATATCTGTTTTTAACGTACGTTTAAAAACAAACTAAAAACAACTTGAAAGAAAATTATTTTACATTTATTGTGCTTTTATATTTTAAAACGTCCTTTCTCAAATGTCAATTACTTATTTATCCATATGATTTCTCTTTTCTTCCAAATATTACTTGCTAATGAAATTTCATCATTTTTATTAAACTATTTTCAATTAATAAAGTTAATTATTTAATTAATTAAAATCCTTCTGACATTTATTGGAAGTTTACTTATAAGAGTTAGTCACGAAAATTGCAATATTTAATGAATGAATAAAGAAAATAAAGATTTTCAAATTAAACAACAGCAACTTTCAAATTAAAGAAGAAAGTTAAATTTAAATAAAATAAAGTCATGAACTACGTTATGTAATCGTTCAATAACTCTAGTAAACTTTTATTGTTAGAAGTGCACTATTTCTAAAAATTGCATATACAGATATAGAATAAATATATATTCTAAACCCCAAAAGCTTTCATATAACACGAAGAAAAGTTACAGCATTAAAAGGCCCTTCTTTATACCGAGGTAAACCCGATTTTTATTAAAGAATATATTCAAAACTGAAATTTTGTTTCGTACATGGGCAATCCACTTAACTTTTTATATTAAACAACATGTTTAAACTTCATTAAATACCTCGCAGAAGCACTGTCTAAACAGATTAATAATATGATATCCATCAGCAACCCACCCTGTGACGGCTCTATCCTCTCCGACTTATAAAACTAGAGGAAATCCAATAAATTCAAATTCATAAAAATATACAATACAATATTTGATACGCATAATTTCTATGTATTCTTCAAAGAAAGGTGGAATGGTCAGTTCAGTAATTAGATTTTGGAAAACTGAATTTTCTGTGGGTAGTTTTAATGAGCCGATAATTAGGAATATATCAAATGTGTAATGGGAGAGAGAGAGAGAGAGAGAGAGAGAGAGAGTAGAGTTTTGGTAGAGAGAGGAGTGATATTTTAATTTGTGTACTTTTTGTACTGAGGAATTAAACCTGTTGAATATCCATAGAAATAAGTGACTTGGACTTAGCTAAGGGTTTTAACTTAGCCACCACTTGGCTACACATAATTATAATTCGACAATGCCTTTCTTTCTTTTTTTAATCTGTCGTATTAACTCGTGGTGTCTGCTTGCTTGCATGCCTAAAAAAAAAATTGATCGATTTTTAACCACGTCCCCATATGATTACGAGCTCAAATTTTGCAGGCAGACTTTTGGCGATGATAAAATTTCAGATCGATTAAATAAATGAATTTTATGACTATCTCTATTTATCTCTATGTCATATTATAATTTTTTTTGCATGAGTGCACGGTGTGCATTATATCAATCTACATTTAAAATAATTTCCTGTTGCGCTGTGCGCTTTGTATTATATTGTCAATACTTGTTTTTTAAACTACATTACCGATGTGTAAATGTATATGCTTTTAATTGCTAATTTGTCTCACGGAGCAAACTATATTAGACATGTTTTAATAACCCCTTTCTCGTGATAAAATGGAGCTGAAATTTAGCAGGCAGACTGTAGAAAACATTTTTAAAAAAAAACTATAAACCCTTTATATGTTTGAGACATAACTAAAATGTCAAATATTTGGATTTTCATGGATGCGTACTATAATAAACATTTTTTATGTTGTGTCTCGTATATAAATTATTTATAGTCAAAAGATTTTTGTATGTTTAAAAACATATTAAATCATTTATATTAACTTGTGGCGTCTGATTGATTGTTGCCGAAAAAACTTTGGATCAAAACCAGTTCCTAGTAAGCTAGTTATCTGAAATTTTGCAGGCATACTCGCGGCAACGATTCAAAAGTTATATCAAAACTTTAGATCAATCGAATATACTTTAATTAAATTAAAGAAGTTTTACATTATTTCTATGCATCTCCGTGAAGCTTAATTGTTAATTTTTGTGCTATTTTGAAAAACCTGTTCAATATTTTCCTGTCACGCGCTGTAGTGCGTATTTTATTGAAGATATATTACCGATCTGTAAATATTTATGATTTTTTGTCCTGTGGTGCGCATCATATTAAACATGTGTTTATAACCTTTTTCCCTGTGATCAAATCAAGCTGAAATTTAGCATGCAGACTGGAGTATTTTTTTTTTTTAAATTCCTTTAAATTTAAATCCTTATATTTTAGATTTTTGGATTGTCGTGCTATGCGTTTTATAATGAACATTCTTTTAGTTATAAGTTATAAAACAAAACTAAAAGAATGTTAATTATAGTAAAGGATTAATAGTAAATAAAGGATTAATATACAACTAACTTTTATTTTACTTTGTTTTCTTCAATTAAAGGTTTATTTCTTCATAACTAAAGACGCACACCAAAAAAAAAATTGTTAATTGTATTTTAATATAAAATTAGACATTGGCGAACAAAAAATATAACTCTCACTTACATAATGTAATACAATAAATTACCTGTTTAAGTGTTTTAAAAGTTAAAATCTCTTGCAGATAAAAAAATGTTGTAAGTTTCATGTTAACAAATGTTTACTACACATATACCATGTATAAGTTAATTAAAATATTCTCTGTTTCCATGCGATTAATTTTTTATATAAAGACTATTTGTTATCATAAAGAAGAATTTAAAAAAAACTACCATATTAAAACAAAAAATTAGAAGGAATAGAATGAAATTAATAAGAAAGGAGATGGTCAAATAGAATTGTAGAAACTGTAAGTACTGCTTTCAGAGTGTAAATCAACGCCGATGATTAAGTCGATATTTCCTTCAGTGGCATTGCTCACATTAATTTCCATTTCTTTCACCTGCCATTCCTTAATGAATGTTTCCCTTTCCGCTTTTATTTTTTTGTGGAATCTGCGAATTAAAAAAGAGAATAATAAAGAAATTATATCCTATTAAATTTACACAAATCAATTGACTTAGAATAACCATTATTTTATTCAAATCAAATTTCAATCCTTTAAATTAACCCGTGGAGTCAGGGGCGTCGCTAGGGTTGGTGTCACCCGGGGCGGTAGCTCATGGTGTCACCCCTTCACGACTTAAGGGGGCGTCCATAAATGACGTCACGCGACGTTGCCGATTTTACCACCCCCCGCGTCACACTTTGTCATTAAAACTTAGATCCCCACCCCTTTTTCCAAAATGACGTCACAAATCTTTGAGACCCCTCCCCCCTNNCCCCCCTTCCCCCCCCAAAAAAAAAAAAATATATACTCCGTATCTTCTACATGAAAATTATCATGAGGCAAATTAATTTTTGTCAAATAAATTTGGATTTAGTGCAAGTCTGCACTCTAATATCGTAACAGGCATGAAGTCATACAAGACGTCATTAAATAAATTGTAAACAATCAAATATTTAAATTGAACTTTTACTTATAGCTGCGCGTTTTAAGGTGATTTCACATTTTTTTAAACACACCCCTCCCTCTCGTCACACATCGTCACAGATGCGTGACACCCTCCCCCCTAGGCACGCGACGTCATTTATGCGCGGCTCCTAATCCATAGAACTCCTCCCAGTCTTTCAGTGCCACCCGGTCAGATCAGCACCTCAAAGAGAAAACAATTCCATATCAAATGAAAAAAAGTTTATTTTAAAATAAAGGATAAAACAGTAGAAAGAGATAGTGAGAAAGAGAAAAAGAGAGAGGGAGAGAGAGAGAGAGAGAGAGAGATGTGTGTGT
>MUZC01000108.1:1107975-1128253 GCA_002072015.1 Radix auricularia
GACGCCACTGCGTGGAGTAGGGTTGATTTCCGCGAACATTTTGTATAATTTTTAACGCACTTTTGCGTAAGCTATCGAGCTGAAATTTAGCAGAGTCATAGCTAAGATAAAAATGATCTTTTAAAATTTCACATCCATTGAATGTTTTAGATTATCTCTATATATATAAATCAAAGTATGTCTGTATGTGTGTGTGTGTGTGTGCTTGTCCTTTATAGCTGACTAAACCATTCATCCGATCGTCATGAAAATTTTTGAGACTGTTGAGTACCCTTTCGGAAAGGTAACTGGATACTTTTTTTCTCTTCATTTAACATTAAAAGTGGCGCCGAGGGCCCTGAATGTCAATTTTTGCTTATATGAGCTATATAAAATTTAGTTTAAGCGCTATCTACTTGATAAATGGATGGAACTTAACCAGATTTTGTAATTATTTTCTTGACAGCCAATACTAAAATACCATAGGTAGTTCATCTCCTAATGGCTGCTCTTTTGGGGCTGGGGGCCAATAATACTTGTTTTTATAAACCTTTAAGATTGTGTTCCCATATTCAATTATTAAAGATCTTGACAAATGATGATAAATGTATCCATTATTATACAAATAAAAATAAACAAGTGTTTTCAACTTTATATCCTGCCGTGAATGGGCCACGGGGCCGTTAATATAAGAATTTAATAATAAAAGCAATAACACAAAAGTTTATATGTTAGCTACTGAGTAGATGAATCGATATTGAAAAAAATTGGTTACAAAAACTTGAGACTGCTAAGAACGCTCATTGGATAGTAACTGCCAACTTTTTTCTCTCAATTTATAAACACTTAGGGCGCAGGGGGCCCATAATGTCATTTTTGCTTATATGAGGTATATAAAAATTAGTTTAAGCGCTAACTACTTGCTATATTTATGGATCTTAACCAAACTGTGTATATAAATAATTGATAAGGAGTATTAAAATACCATAGTGTACTTAACTCCTAATGGCAACTCCTTCGGGGCTGGGGGCCACAAAAACCTGTTTTTAGTAAAAGTTAAAGATTTTATCCCCCAATTTAATTATTTAAGTTCTAAAAATATAATAATAAATGAATCCATTATTATCCTTATTTAAATGAACAGATGCTTTAAACTTTATATCTTGCCCTAAAAGGGCCCTGGGGCCCTTAATGTCTTTTTTTTCTAATATGAACTATATAAAATTAGTTGATGCATTAGCTACTTGCTATATTGATGGATTTATACTAAATTTTGTGTATAAATACTTGATAGCCAATATTGAAATACCATAGGGCCAAAAACTCCTAATTGCAACTTCTTCGGGGATGGAGGCCCAAAATACCTTTTTTTTTAAACGTTTAAGATTTTATTAACCAGTTTAATTATTAAAGGTCTTGACAAATAATTATAAAGTTATCCAGTATTATCCATATTCAAATGAACAGGTGTTTTGAACTTTATATCTTGCCCTGAATGGGTCCTGGGTCCCTTAAAGTTGTTTTTTTTTTTTTTTGTTGTTGTTTTTTTTGTGTGTGTGCCTATATGAGGTATATAAAAATAGTTAAAGCGCTAACTACTTGGTAAATTGATGGATCTTAACCAAACTTTTCAGTAAATGTTTAAGTTATTTTTCCCATTCCAATGTTAATTGTCTTGACAAATAATGCCAAATATATATGTTATCATGCAAATTGAAATGAACAGGTGTTTTCAACTTTGCATATTGCACGGAATGGGCCCCACCATATCATTTTTTTAATTAATTTATTTATTTTAATTTAAAATTATTATTTTTGCTTAAATAAGTTTAAGCGCTAAGTTTTTTGTAAAAGAATTTATCTTAAACAACATTTTTAAATAAAATCTTGGTATCCCATATTAAAATGCTATAGGGCACTAAACTTCTAATATCAATTCGTTTTGGGCCGAGGGTCCCGAATGTCTGTTTTAGGTCTATGCTTAACATATTTTCCCCATTTTTATTTTTAACAATCTAGAGAAATATATATTCATAATGAAACTGAATTAAAATGAACAGCTATTTGAAATTGACACTTGCACAGATTGGGCACAGGGGCCCTTAAATGTCATTTTACCTTATATTACCTTTATAAAAATAAGTGCTAGCTTAAGTTAATGAGAAAATAACGGATCTTACCAAAATTTGTACATAAAAACTCAAGAGTCTATAAATAATTACTATAGGGAACTGAACGCTTTATGTTCATTTCCTCGGGCAGGCGATCCACATGTTTTTGTAATGCACGTTAATAATTTGATTCCCAAATCAATTTTACACAAGATTGAGAAACAAAGCTTGAATACAAATTATCACTCATTTTAGAGCCTCGCGCTTTAATTTTTTTCTTTCTTTTTTTAAGCTTTTAAATTATTATTTTATTTATCGATTTGGTATGAAATTTTGACTTTTTTGCGCACTTCCGTTTAGGTTTCTGGCATAATTGTTTTTAAAACATATCACTCATTGGATTCATTAAATTAAAACACATAGACAACGTTGCGGCTAGCGCAAGTGAAGCCATCCTTAATCATAAATAGCCCATTAGGGAAGTTTATCTGGAATTGTTTAGACAAAGGTCATATCCTGAAGCCACACTTCAATATGCGCCTCAGTGGGTCAAAAACGTCACTCGTGCCGACGCCTTTTACCACGCACCCGTGATACCAACCAAAGGAGCAAGCTGGTTCTTACTTACCATCCACACAACATCAAAGCCAAAGAAATATTCATGAAGAACCGAGCTATCCTCCTTGCGGACCCTGAGACGAACAACATATTCTCCACCCCACCCCTAATTGTATTTAGGAGAGACAGAAACCTACGTGATCTTCTGGTTCACACCCGCCTCCCCACATCACCCAACCATCTGGGTACTTTACCATGTGGCCGACTTCGGTGTAAGACATGTCCTTTTGTTGTGCAAGCCGAACAGATAAACTTCCCTAAGGGGCTATTTATGATTAAGGATGGTTTCACTTGCGCTAGCCGCAACGTTGTCTACACCATTGAGTGTAAGCGCTGTCCTTTGAAATACATAGGAGAGACGGGACGATCTTTGTCATGCCGAATGTCTGAACATATTAGGGCGATTACACAAGATAAACAGTGTCCCGTCTCCCGTCACTTCAATGGACGCGACCATATGGGTGTCAAGGACCTGGCCGTCACTGCTATTGTCTCGTGCACACACACCCCCACGCGGGTCCAGATTGAAAACAGATTAATAGAAAATCACGGTACACTCGCCCCACATGGGATGAATATTGTCTTTTCTCTGACCACCTAGGCGTTTGCCCCACCCACTCTCTGCTTTCCTATATAAATTCACTCTGTCATCTCTCAGTTTCACTTTTTTGGATACTTTGGATTCCACCGCAGCTAGGTTTCTTCATTTTATTTTTATTTTTATTTTCGTTTTATCTGTGTATTGTATGTTCGTTGAAAAAAAGGCTCTTTGCCAAAACGTTCGCTGTTTTGTTACGTCCGGTCAGGCTAACCCTTACCTTGTTTACGTCTTTCCATTTAATTTTTTTAATTAAATAAAATAATAATAACGGAAAATAAATTTAGAAAGAAAATTGTATAACTATATAAAGTTTACACATATCACCATGTGATATCACCAGTAGTGACTTTGTAAGGTTTCAACTATTCTTTTTAACAAAAATAGTTCATAATTTGCTTAAATAATACTAATAGCATGACAAATTACATAGAAGTTTATAAAATAATTAATCATAGATTGAAATTAGTTTTATTGTGCAATAAAATAAAAATTTAAAAATAAACATTATAAAAAATTATTTTAAAAAAATCATTAACAACACTCAAAGTCTACACTTACACTTTTTATTTAAAAGCTTAATATGAGTTTAAGAAACACGACATACTAAGAAAACCATAGCTAGTGAGTCACACGATAAACAAAAAACTTCAGCAAATAAGACCATATTTATATTTGAATTTAACGAACTGGGCCGAAATTCAACAAACTGTATATTGTGTACCAAGCGAAAAGCGTTTCACTGAGTGGGTAGTGTAGTGTAGTGTACAAGAATAAGTGATATAGATCCATAAAAAATGTTCTATTATTCAGACAATTTAGTTTACTATCTTCTGAGTACAATTAGTTTTTTTTAAAATCTAATGTAGGATAGTAATACTGACACTTGTAGCTGTTTAACTTTTATATTTTTATGTAAAATTTAAATCGATTGGATTAATATATTTAGCAAGGTTTTTAATGATTTTATTAACAACACTTGTTGATTTGTTATTTTGTTACATATTAATTTAAATTTATTGCTTTTTACATTTTTATATATTTTTTTTTTTTTATAAACGTATTAATATTAATTAATTTTAATTTGAAACACTCATTTAGTACATTTGATATCCCATCCTGATATTTCATACGTATTTGCCAAGTCCGGATTGTGGAAGAAATAAAAAATATCCGGTCCGGATATCAGGTAAACACATAGTTAAAACATTCCCCCTACAAAGCGTGTCTACATTTATTTTTTCTGGTGTTCTTTGCAATCGATTAGAAAAAACTTTGATCAACATTTTTTAAAAAGCCAATGCATTAAAATGCAATAAGAAGATAAAGTCCTAAAAAGAAATAGTTTGATAAGACACCATTAAGATTACTTGTTGACGAAAGGTTATTAAAAATTAGCAATAATGGAAAAAAGTAGAACCGTGTTAAAGATAAGAAATTTTACAAGGAAAAAGTTTTAGTGTCGAGTATTTGAACCACACTTGAGAAAAACTGGGGATACAGCTCTGTGCTATTGCGAACTTTGGTTAATAAAAGTCTTACACTTAGTCAGCTGCACACGCCAATGTACCCATTATCATGGCTACTTCTGATAACATTTTTTTTAAAAATAAATAATCACATTAACAGTGTAACATAAATTTTCATTCTCAAATAATCGAAAACAATAATTAATACTTGAGGATTTAATAAAAAACGGTTTTAAAAAAAGTGAATAGTTTGTGTTTTGATTCAATCACGTGCTTAATTGACAACGGACAGACTGCCAGCAGCGTTTTCATTGAAACGTAGGTATATCGTGTAATATTTTGCTAGATTTTGCATAGTTTTAGATAACTATGCAGTTTGTAAACGTTATACATTGAGAAGTTTGATATTATAGTGTTTTTTAAGGGATTACGTTCTTTGTTCAATTTATAGTTCATAAATTTGTTTCCTAATTTATTATTTAAATATTGAAACCAAACATTCAAAAATAACAAACTTTTTAAAGTTTTAAATTAATCGCAATTTTGAAAACATACTTAATACAATCCAGCCTCCAAAGAAATCTATTTTAATTTAATTCATCCTTGTCATCATACATTTTTATTTAGAGAAAATAATATGAGCTTTTTATCAAATATTATACAAATTTTAAAAAATACAATTGTTATATTTTCAGAAATGTAGAATTTCTAATTTGTGCAATCTATACGAAAATGGATAAAGTGAAAATGAAGTTTAAACGTCTACTACTATCTCTTTCCTGTTCAAAAATTATTTTAACGGCGTGTTTGATTAGTTTTTCCTCTGCACTGGTAGATAATAAAACGAAATGTGTGCTATCTATACCAAACAACATGACACTCTTTGATGATCTCGCCCAATATTTTCATTCTGATAGTGACATTTTAATATTAGAATATAACATTACCTTCAACAATGTTAGCAGTAATTTCAGCCTTGTGAGTCTGTCAAGTTCAGACGTTTTTGAGCCAGGGAGGTAAGAGAATTTATATTTATAAAATAACTAACTTAAGCAGATTTATCGATAATAAAATGTTTTAATTGATATCATTATTTCAAATACAGATTTTATATATAGTAGTGAAGCTCATGCAGAGATTAGAATACAATATACATCATTTATTCATTTAGAAAAAAAAGGAATAATATGTTTTCATATAAGAGAACACATGTGTTGCCTATTTAATATGTTTGAAGAAAAAAATATTATCTATGTGATTTATAAATGTCTTTTACAATTATTTATAAATATGTTCACTTTGAAATTTACGTTTATATTTTTGTGAAATCGGTTAAAATTGTATTCAACGGCAGTTGGCTAGGGGCGGCGAATTCCTATTGCTGAAATAAGTTTTTTTAAGGAAAATTTTATAATAAAAGGAGCATTTTATCGTAATAAAAGAAATCCCAAATTAGAAATTACTATAAAAAATATGGGAACTATCCCAAAGTATTTGAACGTTTGTCATGTCCAAACTTTAAACTTTTAATATGCCATAAATTATTCTGATACAAATGCTACTGTACAGACAAAAACAGAGGCTGAAGTAGTAGAACAACTTGACAATGATGTTTTCATAACTTAGTTGATTCTTCAAATTTGATAGCGCAAATGCTGCATAAATAAATCATTACTGTTTCCTATCAGTTTCCAATGCTCTGAATAGCTCATTATTTAGTGGTAGGACGGCAAAATCATTGTAGTCAATTAACTTCTAAAAGTGAAATAATGTTTGAATAAAGTTAAATAAATTGAAAGAAAAGCCAAGATTTAAAAAAATAGAAATAAAGAAACTATATTAAAACCCGTGAACGCTACAAATACCTAAACTTCAAACTCTATAGTAAATCTAGTCTGCATATACAAATGCTACTCAGCTGAAAACGAAGGGGTTAAAGTAGTTTACGAGCATGACACTAATGTGTTCGTAGATGTAAATGATTCAACTGTAAGAAAACTATTGGGGAAAATAAACTATTGGAGTGCTTAAAAGATTTATTCTTCCGATAGCAAAGCATTCATTAATTTTACTTTGTGAGACTTTAGTTTTGTATAATAAACAAAAGTGAACAAATTGCTTATCTAATAGAATTAAAACTTGGCACACATAGAAATAAAAAAAGAAACTCGTGAATAAGGGCTCAACATTACCAAAATTGTTTGCAATCAGAAGGAATAAGAGATCCCATTTTTTAAAAAATATACCATTAATAATATAACAAAACCACGTTGTTTTAAAAGAAAAGAAAATAGAAATAAGTTCTTGATTAAATGTTTAACATTTTTCAAACAATTAAAAATAGTGGCTTTTTTATGTCACATAGAGGAAAATACTGCTGTAAACAAATTCAATATTCTGAATTTGCTTGAAAATTACGTTCGAGCACTCGAGAATATAATCTAAAAAAACGTTAAAAATTGTCATCTCAAATTCAAACTGAGTTCATAGAAATTCTAGGAGACTTTCAAGGACAAGATAACAAATATCGTTCAAGTTATTTCATATTTTTCAATTAAGGTATCAAGTCTAGTTGTGTGATAAATTAAAGATAAAAAAGTAGGTCAATGTAGATTTGTTCAAAAATTTCAATGGAATTAAAAATGATTTTGCATATGAAATATCTCAAAAGATTTCAAATAAATGATGTTTTTAAAATAGACGATTGTAGAAGCCCATCTTTTGTTAATACGCCTTCGTTGCTGGAAAGTATACACGAACTAAATAAAGAAAAAAACTTTTAGAACCTTTTAATTATGCTTTGACATTTTCTTAGATTGTATGTGGAGACTTTATCCTTTTAATTGAATATTCAAATCTAAGAACGATATAGCAATTATTAAGTGGTCGAAGCAAATGTGTTTCTTTTTCATGTAGAAAAAAAAGTTGAAAAGAAAGTTGTATTCTTCTTAAGATTAGATTACTTTAGAAGTTAATTTGAGAATTAAGCAGTTATATATAGAAATTTGAAAACATATATGATTTTCGTATATTAGCCAACCTACTGGAGTTTGATATTTTGCCTTGAAATTATATTACTCAAAATATCTCACATAACTTGTTAAGCAAGGAATAATTGTACCTCAATGCTGAAAACAAATAATTTATTCAAGTTGATGTATTCAAATGTATTATTATTTATGCACGTACTTACCCAGCCTGAAATAATATAATTCAACCAAACGTTGCTTACAACTGTTTAAAGCAGGGTAATATTTTAAGGTAGCTTCTATAAAATTAAGTTAATGAAAAATTAATTACAATAAATAATGAACACACCAAAATTCACTAATCTATTGAAATTATTTGCTATTGAGTATGGCATGACAGCCAGTTTTGGTACATGAAAGGTTGTGCCATGAGATAAACCTAGAGCTTATATATATATATATANTGTGTGTGTGTGTGTGTGTGTGTGTGTGTGTGTGTGTGTGTGTGTGTGTATGTGGATTGTCGGTTAATGTATATAAAATCTGTGAGAGACGTGTTGTAGTATGAGCATACGAGTTCATTGAATATAAAAATTCTGGCCCATGTTGAAAACTGAAATAGTGTTTGGTTATGTACTTGGAGGATGGCTGGCTATCAATGTAAGGTTCACTATGTAACAGAGTTCTATTACGGAGACCTCAAGGGAAGAGACTTTTGTTTGTAGCTGAGGGTAGATCATATATAGAATGCTTTGAATGAGGTTTTATTTTTTTTTAAATATGTTTCTGACTCAATTATACATTCAAATTCATTTAGCTTATTTATTAGAAATCTTTAATATTTTAACTTTGCACTTGAACATCTTAATACTACTAAAATGTGACATAGCTGTTTTTTCCATAGAGCTTTTCATATAGCTTGACCAAACTTGTTACCTACATACTGGACTGAATTATTTAAAGTACTGTAATGCTTAATGTACTCCTAATTTACATTCCTTCGATATTCCCAAGTGGATTTTGCAAGATTTAGTATAGAATTATCACACATATCCATCATGACCGATATTTCAATTTACAGGCATTTCGAATTTG
Source organism: Radix auricularia (assembly GCA_002072015.1). Taxonomy (NCBI): domain Eukaryota; kingdom Metazoa; phylum Mollusca; class Gastropoda; family Lymnaeidae; genus Radix; species Radix auricularia. Next base: position 1,116,815 of record MUZC01000108.1, read on the forward strand.
AAACTTTCATAATCAGAATCTGGTTCGTGAGCTCTTTAAGTGCTTCAATAAATATTAGTTTATAAAAAAGATAGGAGTGATACTTAAGAAGTTTTTCAGTACAACGGCAATAAAGTTTTAATTATTCTCATTTGGGGACGAGGACGTCAATGTCTTAAAATATTATTATTTTAATTCCGATCTTCACCAAAGTTTGTAAATATGTCAAAAAAATTCCATAACTTATTTTGTACATTTAAAAACCACCATAGTCCATACTTTACATTTTCCTTCTACTAAAATCATTGCAATCACACTAAGAGTCAGATAGTATATAAACATCAATTCCATTTATAATATGTAAAAGGAATGTTTTTAGTTTTTATTTTAGCCTATATAACCTTTTTTTATCTTTAGATAATAATTTTTTGGTATGTGTTAGATATATATATTTGAAAAAAATAACAACTATTAATCAAATTTACAGATGGTACAGAACACAAGGTATCCATACTTATTGTTTATTAAGGAGTTATGAAAAATATTTTGGAATGTTACACTGGGTCTTAAATGCGTGCGTAAAGGAAATTTCACTTAATCTGGATGTTGATCCTCCTGATTGTTTGAATGGAATGAGAGAAGAAACTTTGGAAAATTTCTTAAGAGACTTCCTACTTAAAGGTAAATTATTTTTTTTTAAAATAAACACATATTTTTAAAGGTTTAAATTAATTTCGTAAAGCTTTTAGTGAAACCTGGGAAACACGTTAAATCTGTTGAGCAGTGCAAAACAACATTATTTAATCGTATGGCTCACTCACTGCCCTAAACACCCTAGGTATGTCTTACGCGGTGCACTACTTAAACAGGTGTATCACTGTTTCAGAGTTTAGGATACAATGCCGATGTTGCAAAATAAATCCTCCCCATAAGGAGTCTCTTACTAGCCAGTAAATCATTTTAAAAAAAATTATCCTCATGATTAAAATAAATTATCTGCAAACTGTAAAACAATGACTCCCCCACAACGATTGTATTATTGTATCATTCTCAAATGTTTACTTTAAAACTATTTACGGTAGTGGCGTAAATATATAAGATAGAAGGGGCGTGAGGACCACACTGTTTGACAACCCTCAAGGGCGTAAAATATTATGAAAATTTCTTAATTACTTGCATTCTTTTCACTGCATAAATCAACTTACACATAGTTGTTGGTATCAAGCAGTTTGTTTTTCTCTTTTTTTTCCAAAAAGCAAGGATTATTTTTTTAAGGTATGGGTTTGTGTTGTTAATATAAACGGTAAATGTGCACAAATGTCAGCTGTTCAGAAGATGCCCTACAATTTCAGTAGACACAAGTTATATATTTTTTTAAAAAATCCACTGTTGTATTCGGGGGTGGGGGTAGAATGGGGTAGGTGCGACCCCTTTAATTAACAGCATGGGATGAAAAAAAATCTGAGACAACACTATTGGCCTTGTTGAAACTATGGCCTGATTATCTATATCTAGTGTTTTTCAAAAGCTCTATGGCATAGGCATCGTCTTGAGACGTGGCAAACACTTATATATTGTAGTCCTTCCCTTAATAAATTTACCGATACGATACTGTATTTTTAATATCACATTTAGAATCTAATATGTTACTTAAAGTTGGCTATTGTATTTAAATATAACAGTAATTCATACATGCTACAGTAATAATATATTAGAATTTTTATAATGCCTACAAGCAAAAGAAAAAAAAGGGCTGTGGAAATTATCGATTAATTTCTTGATTAAACGGTAAATATTTTTATCGATTAAAATTATTTTAATCGATAAAATATGATTTAAATTTTTAAAAAGTGTTTAATTTTTTTATTTTATTATAATTATTTATTATAGTTTATTATTTTTTACGTGCAATTTTCTCCCGCGTATTATTATAAGAATAAACACTTGGGATAAACAGATGACCTTTATGATTTTGTTAATCATCGAACAATTTCTATACATCTGTATAACTTTTATATTTTAAGAAATAATTTGCAACGAAACAGTCAAGGATTAAATTTTAATGGGTTATTTTTATTGCCAACTATGTTTTAAATTTTTTTACTGATTATATATTTACATATAAAGTCAAAATAAAACATGTAATATGTTAATTACAAATCCTGATTCTTTTAAAAAAAAAAAAAACATTTTTAATAAATATAATTGCAATAAGTCTTTAAATACATTTTTTACAACTCATTGAACCTTTATGTCACATGCGTTGAAATAAAACTTGAGAAATGAGACTTAGCAATATTTTCCATTGCAGTTGGGTTTTTTTTCCATCGTATGTACAACTTTGATTTCATTTTTTTGTGTAACTTAACAAAATGAAGAGAATATTGTTATTTTTTAAAATGTTCTTTTAAGACAGGTGAAAGTAACTAGATAAAACATAAAATGTCATTTGCCAGTTTTGGTTACGTCCCTTGAAATGTTCAGTTTAATGACGTCATACAACTTTATTTTTAGCTTTAATCAAATTATCGATAATTTTTCAAAAGTTAACTATTAAATTTAAATTAATCGATAACAGCCCTTTAAAAAAATACTGCTAATGACCGTGCAACCTTTTCTACATATTATTGAATAAATAATAATTATATTAAATACATATCTATCTATCTATCTATCTATCTATCTATCTATCTATCTATCTATATATCTATCTATCTATATATCTATCTATCTATATATATATCTATCTATCCATCTATCCATCTTACTATCTATCTATCTATCTATCTATCTATCTATCTATCTATCTATCTATCTATCTATCTATCTATCTATCTATCTATCTATCTATCTCAAACGTTGCTTGACATATTTCCGAACTTTTATCTGTAGCTCTGTTTGCTTTTGCGGCGTCTTAAAACATACCAAAGAAAACTTCGTTACAGTCGTGTAAATTATTTTTTATCGACTCAATTCATGGAGACGGAGCATGTTAGATGAGGTTGGAAGAACTGGAAAAAGCTGGGAGGAATTGAAGCGACGCGCAAGGCACCGTGAACAGTGGTGAGCTTTGACAGAGGCCCTACGTTCCACAAGGAACCCAAAGGACAAAGGGTGATGATGATGAATTCATTTTTAAATCCCTTGTATTAGCTTCACCGTCGCCTCTCTCACCCTCTCTCTTTCCGTGATGCTATCGAACTGACATTTTGCAGAAAGACGTGTGTTACTTTACAAAGTATTGTTTCAAAATTTCAGATCGATCTAAGACACCGTAATTAAATTAAAGCACTTTTAGTATATCTCTGTATAACTGTATGTAGCCGTCTTTTGTTGTTTACATCCACATGTTTGCTGGTGTTCAGTTCAACCATCTTTGACCACACTACAAACCCTTTCTGGCCCGTTTTAAAGCAATGGGGAGTTCAGTCACGTTCAGGCTGTTAATTTTTACAGGCGGTGCATATTATTTTGAAAATAATCAATTTTAGTTATTTCTTATATAAAAGGGATTTATAGTCAAAAATCTATATTTTTACTGATTATTTTCATACCTATGTTACACCTACAACAGTACAGTCATTTTGTACTTTTTATTATTATTATTTTTTTATTATTTTTTAAAATTGTTTTTGGATTTCGCCAATATTTGATTGTACGCTTTTTGTGCATTAATCTATTGTTCTGAAGCACGGATTTTAAAATGAAAAACAACCTCAGACATTGTCCCGCCCTTTTATTTTATTTTAAAAATGCTGTATACCTTTTGAAATGCATAAAGTAGCACAAATTAGTAAATATTGGCAAATGTATTGGATTAGGGCAATCTTTACAGCGTTGATGAATGGAATTTTGCAACTTTAAAAACACATTTTCGGCAACATCAAATAAACTTTAAAACGACTAGAGCGCAAAACCATGACAACCATGGAAAACCAAAAGTATGTTCAGCTTTTACAATCCTACTTTACAACGAAGGTTTAGTACCCCATGACTAGCCTTCAGAGAAATGGTCAAATTTCATTTCACAATTTAGGCAAACTGCAAAATCTTTTGAGGAAAAGAATGAGATTGATTATTTACCATATAGAAAATGAATTTCTCAATAAAATTCCCCTGCCAAATATCCTAGAGACGCTTCGTGTCAATCCAAAATTTTATTATTATTTTAGTAGGAATGAGACAGCCACAGTCTGTGAACGTTGTTTTTGAAAAATAAGGTAGAATGACTTGCACAAACATATCAGAGCATGTCAAAAGAGGTTTGTTCTGAAGCCAAAATCAGCACTAAGACACCACAACTGAAAAATATACCAGTGATACAAAATCTGTACATGCCTCTACCAGGTACACTCCTTTTGAAATTAAGTATGGACGAAAAGCCTAGCCACCTACGAGTCTTTTGGAATATGAAACGGTTTTACCATCAAGATATTTGGACAATGTCAATGCCAATGTGTTGAACATACATAAAGCAATTTTAATAATGCTGAATTTAACATTAATAACAAAGTTATCCCTAGCCAGTCGCATCAAGAGTGTAACTTTGATAGCAGAAATGCAAGTTTATATAATTCTTAATGAAAAACGACAAGATTGCTGATTTTGCAAAAAGAATGAGCCTGTGTCACATCCCAAAAACATACTATATGGGCAATTGGTATCGGAAAAGCAGAGGACATGTCTCCAACGTCTTCGATTTAAGGATGTCTGACAGAGAGACTTAAAAGCAGCCGGAATAATGACAAGTGACTGAGAGTGTATAGCAGAAGAGCAATCTACAAAGCGGTCAATTGTCAAAGAGAATGTAAAAGTAGCCAAAGACCGAAAATTGACTAGGCTAAAGGCAGAAAAATTAGGAGAAAGGCCTAAACATTAGGAAACGCGGACCTCGTTTGCAACACCGTCTCGCGAGACGGAGGAAAGCTAATGGCGATGATATCAAGAATCATCGCCGCATTCATCGCTTTGAACCCTGGTGGGTTGGTTCCTTCCTCTGGTAGAATCATTAAAAAAGGGAAGAGTTAAGCTTAATAATATATCGACTGATATATATATCGTTCGTCCGTCGAATCGACGAGGACCACTCTAGTCATCCGAGGGTTGCTGAGACTGGTTTTGCCTATGTGTGCGCAGATGGCTGACAAGGCCGATCCTGACACGGAAAGTTCGAGAACAGAAGGGACATTGGATGAGTGGATTGTCTCCTGGAGGGTTGACAGCACGGGCCTTTCGGGCTTGCCTCTTCTTTTCTGCGGCGTTGATCCTGTTTGCCTCGCATGTCCTGGCACCTTCGTGGACGGATTGGCGCCAGGTGGACCGGTCCAACGCAGCTTCCTCCCACGTGTCTGGGTTTATTGCAAACGCTTTCAGAGACGCTTTCAATGTGTCTTTAAAGCGTTTCTTTTGTCCACCATGGGACCGCTGGCCATGCTTGAGCTCGCCATAGAAGAGTCTCTTTGGTAGTCTCTCATTTATCATTCGGGTTAGGTGCCCTGCCCAACGAAGCTGTGACTGCATCAGGGGGGTGAAGATGCTGGGGAGGCCAGCTTTGGTTAGTACCATGGTGTCTGGAGTTTTGTCCTGCCACTTTATGCCCAGGATCTTCCTGAGGCTTGTTGTGTGAAAGTGGTTCAGCTTATTAGCATGGCGTTGATATACGGTCCATGTTTCGCATGCATAAAGCAGTGTAGGGAGCACCACTGCCCTATATACTTTCACTTTGGTCTGGATGGTAATGCCTCTTCTGTTCCAGACATTAGGGTACAACCTGCCAAAAGTGGAAGTGGCCCTGGCAATTCTGACATTCACTTCGTCATCGATGGTGACATTTTGTGACAGTGTGCTGCCTAGGTATGTGAAGCGTTTCACTGCGTTGAGTTTCTGGTTGTTGACAGTGATGTTGGGCTCAACATAAGGCTTTCCAGGTGCAGGTTGATAAAGGATTTCAGTCTTCTTTGTGTAAATTGTCAGACCAAAGTTAGTGCAGGCGCTGGAGAACAGGCTAACACTGCGTTTTATGTCATCCTCTGAGGCAGCATTGAGCGCACAATCGTCTGCAAAAAGCAGGTGCCTGATTGTGTCTGTCCTGACCTTGGTTTTTGCCTGAAGCCTCCAAAGGTTGAACAGTTTGCCATCCGTACGGTACCTCAGCTTAACACCGACATCTTCGTTTCTGAAGGCCTCTGTCAGCATGGCAGAAAACATGATGCTAAATAGCGTTGGAGCCAGGACGCATCCCTGATTGACACCGTTTGTGACAGGAAAAGGGTCAGATGACTCTCCTCTGTCCTGGACTCTGGCCTGCATGCCTTCGTGGAATTGTTGAACCAAGGAAATGAATTTGCTTGGGCAACCATACTTCTTCATGATCTTCCACAAACCCTCTCTGCCAACTGTGTCGAATGCCTTGGTTAGGTCAACATATGTGGAGAAAAGGTCAGACTTCTGCTCCTGGCATTTCTCTTGCAGTTGCCTGGCAGCAAAAACCATGTCGATGGTTCCTCGCTCTCTTCGGAAGCCACACTGGCTTTCAGGCAGGAGTCCTTGGTCAAGATGAGCTGTGAGGTGGTTTAGCAGGATTCTGGCTAGGATCTTTCCTGCGATAGAAAGCAAGGATATGCCTCTATGGTTGTCACAAACCAGTCTATTTCCCTTTCCTTTATAAAGATGTACAATGGATGCATCTTTGAAATCCTGCGGGATCCTCTCTTGCTCCCATATCAAGAGAAATAGCTGGTGGAGCCTTTCAGTTAGGGCTGGTCCCCCTTCCTTGTATACCTCAGCTGGTATGGCATCTGAACCAGGTGCTTTGCCACTTGAAAGTAGACAGATTGCTTTCTGGGTCTCGAGCAAGGTTGGTGGGTCATCCAGTGCCTTGTTTGTTAGCACTTGGGGGAGACGATTGATAGCTTCTTCATTGAATGCCGATGGGCGATTAAGGATGTTGTTAAAATGTTCAGCCCACCTCTCCAAGATATTCCCTTTGTCCGAGATGAGCGTGTTGCCGTCTTCGCTGAGAAGTGGATTTGAGCCTGAGGACTTAAGGCCATACACTTCTCTCAAGGCTTAGTAGAAGTTCTTATAATCACGCCTGTCTGCATAGCATTGGATTTCATCAGCTTTTTTGCTGAGCCAATCGTCCTGCATCTGATGAAGTTTCTGCTGTACAGATCTACGTATGTTGTTGAATGCTTCTCTCCTTGAAATGGACTTGGGGTTATTGAGGTAAGCTTGGTGGAGTTGGTGTTTCTCATCCAGTAACTGCTTGATGACTTCGCAATTCTCGTCAAACCAGTCCTTATTTTTTCTGGTCTGGGGCCCCAGGGTCTCTTTAGCTGAGGTGTAAATCACCTCTCTAAGCGATGTCCAATCTGCCTCCACGTTCTGGTTTTCCGGAGAGGTGGATCTCAAGCACTCCTCCATAGCAATCACGAATGACTGCTTGCCACTAGTGGTCTTCAGCTTGGCAACATTCAGCCGTTTGGGGGCCTTCTTCCCTTGCGGGCGCCGTTTAGGCTGAATACGAATGTTGAGCTTGGAGAGGATGAGGCGGTGGTCTGTCCAGCATTCAGCACCGCACATTGACTTGGTCACTTTTACATCCTGTCTGTCCCTCTTCCTAACGATGACATAGTGAGTTATGGGATGGGATGAAAAAAGTGACTTGCGTGGTGACTTGGATTTAAGTGAGAAAGAGTTGCGCAGTTCGTCGATCTCACTCTCTCGCCCGAGCCCATCATGATCCAGAGGCACGACAGAGTGAGACGGCTGGTGATGGAGACGGGTGCAATGGATGGCCATGATGTCCTGTCTGTCTTGTCATGCCCTTAGCGTTCCACCACACTTTGCTGAGACTCGCCTTCTTGACCGTTGACCATCTAATGGTTCCTCCGCTCAGTCCATCGAGTCCAGTCTTCACGAGCACAGGTAGACATACCTAGATCACCGAGGGTTTGAGACCCTACGGCTACCCTCACCAGGTTTAGCCAGCCAGTCGAAGCTGTTATCCGGGGTGTGGCCACTGCGCTTGCTACAGTTACTAGGAGCCACTGGTGAGAACTGAGTGTCAAGTGAGGACCAAGAGTGGGAGAACTACCCCCTAGAGAGTACGATGTGTCCCCCCACCAGAGGTACTACACCTCCATAGCACCCCATACACCCCATATCGACTGATAAAATACTCAGAAATACCTACAATGTCAGCAGCGTAAAGGTTTACGGCAAATAATAGATTTCTTCACCCAATCAGCTCCCTGTTGATTCTTTTATAGTTAGTGTAATTGGGAGCATACAAAAAAACACAAACAAACACACAAACAAACAAACAAGAAAGCACACGTTAAGAAACGGAACTTATGAATTGTGATTCAATCTGTCTCAAAACAAATGCACATTAGTTCTTTGGTCTTTGGTATATTTTGGTCAGAGGTTTAAAGCTGGTCTGTTACACCGGAATGAGTTTCAACACACAGTAGACACTATTGCCGAGAATCTTCTATCGATGTACGTGTATATCATCCGGCTAAGTATCCACAGACTTTCTCCCTTAATGGTAACCCTTTGATTGCTGTGTGACTAGGTTGGGAGTGAATTTCGTTCTAGGACAGGAATCACGCAATGTTGACATGCAACGACGGTTGAAAATGAGTTATTTAAACTAAGAGAAAATGCTGCTAAAACAGCATTTACTTAACAGAAACAAGTTACCAAATATAAATTTACGATGTAAAATATGCTAAGACCACCGTCAAGCAAGAACTATGGGACTAATGGCTTGTAAAACACTATGATATCCTAATGATGAAAAATAGGAGTAAATCGATGCCCCTGTTAAAGAAGGCGTGAGTGCCACCCAGTTTTACTTCACGAACTCTGCGATATTTGACAAAACATGTTACCTACTGGTCATGGAGAACTGGAAATAATGTTGAAAGGACTTTCACCCAAATACAAGAACTTTCCCCTTCATGATATTGATTGCATATTATCTTTATTGAACTTTGCTTGAAAAAATGGCATTGCGGTCAATCAAATTAATTCACTCTCTTTGTCGCGTCGATATCATCTATTTTCATTCCAATCATGATGAGGAATTCAAGTTTATATAGGTGTATCAAGATTACCGAATTCTTGACACGCAGGGCCCTAAGGATGAAAATAGCGAAATAATTGTGCTCTAATGATTTTATAGTCCAATAACGGTAGGAATTTTTTTAACAATGTGGTTAGCAGTCTAAAGATGTACTGGCTCACCTTAAAGAGCGTTCATGGTTACTGGAGTGAGGGGTTACTAGTCGTACAACACATGAAGAAAGAGTTGTTCATTCTGCAGAGCTAACGAAACTTAAACAACGATGATGATTTATAAGATGTGGAAACAGAGGAAGATCTCGAAAAAATAATAACAAAGCGTACAAACACAAAAATGTAATAAACATTTCTTCTCATTTTATTCATATGTATAATATTAATTCAGCTCCAGTTTGATACATACAATTTAAACATCTGCTCCAATTATCATGACAAATAAAAACTTTAATGCGTAAATTTTAAAATTCCTCTGTTGTATGTATCTAAACTAGTTATGACATTAAAGACAGATTAATCTCTCTGGGGGAGAGACCTTATTTTGGGTAAGAGCTCATTTCGTGACACCGGCAGTTTGAGTTCCTGTTGTGGTATAGCCTGTTAAAGTATGCATTTGTTGGGTAGTGCTCTGTTCTCATTTGAGTCACCAAACTCTGATGTTTGAGGCTACATTTAAAACCATCGGTCTGCTCGAAATGGCCTGGGCATGTTTGCGAATACTCTCCTGACAGTTGTGTTGCAAGTCATTTCCTGCTACCACTGGTCGGCCAGCAAGGTTTTGTGACCCCAAGATAAATGTCTAGGACGTCTGGTTGGGGTTGGACCACCCTGGTTTTTTACTTAAGAGTATGCCTTCTCATTGCCATGGATATTCATGTCTTATAAAAAGTTTCGATAAATATGTAAGCAACTTAGATATCCCCGTCCTAAAATTATGTTGCTTTTGACCTTTAAAATGCAAATAAAAAATGTTATGATTGTTTACCATTTATCTAAGAGAACAAAAATCCAATTGATTTAGATGTTAGTTTTAAAGAATGTTAATATTACAGCACCATTAATCCATTGAGCTCTCTTATGACACTTTTTGAGGTTTACAGGGGTTAATTCCAAGTCACCATAAAAAGTGGTTCTAAATAAAAGAGACTATACTATATATTAGATAAATCCATCATTGTTCCTAACTCCTAGTTGCTAGTTTTTCTTTTCTGGTTTAACGTTCCATAACGGTTATGAATGTTTTAATAAATTGTTATCAAAAACGAATTTAAATTTACGTGCTTTCGCCAATGTTTATCAAACAAGGGAAAAAAAGTACCAGTAAATCTTGCCTTATAAAGAGCCCAAAGACAAAGATAGGTATTACAAAGTAGACAATCATAATGACCCAATTATCTTTTGAGTTTAAAACAAATGTGTACCCCTTTTTACACTGTTCCATTATTTTTTGGGGGTTCGGCTTTCAAGCAAGCGACACACGTTTAATACGTTTATCTTTAAAAATAGGGGGTTGCGGTGTGTTGGCTTATAAACTAAGGGGCTATATAATTTTTTAAGGTAGTTTATTTTTCGACTTAAGTTTCGGTTGAAACATTCGTCTCACACACCAAGATGATCATGAAAAGTATCAACAGAATGGATACTTTTTTTTAAAAAAATGAAAACTTGTTAAGATACAGATTTTAAGAAATTAATAACATCACTGCGGGAAAAAAACATTATAAAGAATCTGTTGGTTATCAAGCGACCTTAAAGTATTAAACAAGATTTTAAAAAAAGAGACCGTTAACAATGTTGTTTAAAAGTTCTTTAAAAGTGATAATTTATCGCAGAAACTTCTTTTTTCTTTTCACCCACTGCACAAAATTTTTTTAATGAATAACTAGAGATTAATAGTTTTGAAATGGAAGTTGATTTGCCAGAATAAACAAAGTTGATACTGGCTGCAAATGTGTTATTTTATATTGTGAAGCTTATTAGCATCAAAATCAGAAAAAAGATGGAAAAAGAAAACATAGGCTATGAACGTGTGATTTCCCTGATAATTCATGAGTCTACGACGATGAGTATGAAAATTCAACACTTTAAGATGTATTTTCAGATTTGCGTAGAAGATGTGTACGGAAATTGGTGAAACAGTCAATTTATTTCTAAACTGAAATTGGCCAAGGGAACCATTGTCTTGCGAGACCAAAGGATGCCGACGTTGATTGAGCCGGTAGGTGTCAGTGTGAGGTCAAGCTGCTTGCTAAGCATTTTTCTTGGCACTCTTAATGGAATGTAGAGTTTCTGGTGAAGGCATTTCTTTATAGGCTAAAGGAGCCTTTTGTTTGCAACAGTGACTTAATGGGATCAATGTTTGTTTGTTTT
>MUZC01000108.1:1134202-1188168 GCA_002072015.1 Radix auricularia
AATATTGTAGAGGATGTTATTGTTCAACTTGGCAAACTAACGGTTGTTTAAAAAGTTAATTTAGTGGGTCTTTCTCTTTCATTTTTCAGTGTGACATAAGAAACATTTTTGCAGCTATGGATTAAAAACGGTTTTTAAGGGAATTTTAAATTTCAAATTACGTACTTCTTAAAAGCGAATAGTTAAAAAAGCCATAGATCTATAATTGTATAACATTAGTCTCTGTAAATGGAAACATATTTTCTATATTACTCGATGCCGAATCCGATCATTTGACCATGTTAAAATATTACAATAAGAAAATATAAAGTCATATTAATATCAATGAATTTTTTTTAAAGTAAACGTTTCATTAATGTTTGGTAAACAATAATTGTGTGCTGAGTACTATCCGAAATAAAAAAAATAGCAATATAGATAAATAAAAACATTGTGACATCATCCTGATAACCTTTGACTGTTACGTGTTCATTTCACATAATTCTTTATAGATTATTTTTTTAAAAATTCCACAAAAAGGAAAAATAAAATTAGAGTTTCCTCTTAAATCAAAAATGATTAGCATAATTTATTTAATTTAATGAGTACACTGAAAATCCTACATGTGGAAGAAAATCAGCAGTCCCGAGCCTGCGCTCTTCATGGGGTTTCCCGGAAAACCTCATCAGCCCTCTGGCCCCCTAAGGGACGTAAAGACTGAGAAGCCCCCCGGAACGGTCACAACTATTGTCTCATGCACAAACACACCCGCACGGGTCAAGCTTGAAAACAGATTAATAGAAAATCACGGTACACTTGCCCCACATGGGATGAATATACTGTTCGCTTTAACCACCTAGGCGTTTGCCCCGCCCACTCTCTGCTTTCCTATATAAATTCGCTTTGTCATCTCCTAGTTTCACTTTATTCGAATCTTTGGATTTCACCGCAGCCAAGTTTCTTAATTTTATTTTTAAATTTTATTTCGTTTTATTTGTGTATTGTATGTTCGTTGAAAAAGGCTCTTTGCCGAAACGTTCGCTATTTGTTACGTCCGGTCAGGCCAACTCTTACCTTGTTTACGTCTTTTCCATTTAATATTTCATAAGCCTGATTACAGTCCTACCCCTCATTTTGTCTAAATGAAATGCTTGTTAAGGCTCCACAACTAAATACTTTCAATTTTACAGTATCATTCGTTAGGCTTTCAGCCTCTATTTCCTCACTCCCACCCCAAAAAAGTAGGTCTTGCAATCAGTACACTGTTTTTTTAATATTTTGATATATTTTTGAGAAGGCGTAAATGAATAATTTACGTTTAGACAATGTTAAGTATACATACCAAACATATTGATCAGGTTGCCAATATATTAAACATTTAAGCTTATGTTAAAATCGCATTTAATTATATCTGAACATTTACAGATTTATGTCTTTTATTAAAGTTTATACTACTTACACATTCATAGTTGGATGTTCAAAATGAATAATATTATTAACACTCTAAAATTAATGAAATGTTTCAAAAAAGAAAAAGAATTTGAATCTATTTCCATTTATTTACTCATATTTACTCAAATTTCACTAAAGCCCATTAAAAAAAAACTACTCTTAACTATATATTTTATTATTTATATTTTTTTTAATACAAAAAACATTGGATAAATTGAACATCTTTTCTAAAAATATTTATAATTGCTCTGATAGGATAAATGAATAAATTTAAAATATTTTTTTTAAATTGTTGCTTCTCATTTAAACAATTACTTTTTATTTCTTTCATTTTATCATTAAAGAGATGAGATTTACAGCTACAGAATACCGAAGGCTAATCCTTTAAAATTTAATTTACTCATTAGCCGCGATAGAAAAAAGAAGTAAGTTTTTAAATAACAAACCAGCAATTGTATACTTTTATATAATCATAATTAGACAATCAATTACAATTATTTTAATTATAATTTTAACAAAACAATTTTAATTTTATCCACAATAACTTCAGTTAATCATTCTTATATATTGAATCATTTTTACCATTAAAATGAAATTTGATATATTTACTTACAGGAAAAAAGAAGATAATTTCATTAACAAAGAAATATCACAAAAAATGGACAACTTCGCTTCATTTGTACGAGAATCAAAGCTAGAAGAAGGGAAGAAAGTCACAGTTTCTGTCCAAACTCTGATATTTAGAGCATCACAACTGAAGTTGTTCAATAAGTATGAGAGAACGATGAGCATAAAACGTCTTTTAAACTTTCTTCTGGTTTGTGAGGTAATTTAAAGTGTGATAAGATTTGAATGTGAGCCTTTGTATGCAAGGCCGACTTTAGCTAATTGGAGGCCCTACGCGAAGAGAAGGTAGTGTAATAGAATAATAAAATAATAAATACGGAAATAACAAAAGTATATAATTTATTAAAAACTTCATGTATTTATATCTAAATCAAAAATAGCTGAAATTTATACAATCACAGTAGAGCAGATGTCACAAACAAAAATCAAAGTTCGTGCTTTCATGACACCTTTTTACAAAAAATCGTGAATAATCCACAAACTAGACGATATCCCGCTCGATAGATATCTTTACCTCATTACCAGAGTGTTCATGTATTCTTGCGTCATAGTCGTTCTGAAACGGTTTTTTTTTCTTCAAATTAATTTCATCTTTGAAAAACTTCCTTGCCCCGATAAAGCAGTAATCGGACTTTTCAATGCTATACGAAGGGCTGAAGTGACACTTAGAAAAGCAATATTTAAATCATGTTCCTAAATAAAACGTAAACCATCAAGAAGAAGAAACAGTTTCTAGAACAATGTTGGAAAATATTTGCTATTCTCTGCAAAAATCCTTCGGATCAATGCCTTAGACAAATGCATCAGTGCGCGCAATATTCATATCCAAGCATCATTTCATCAAATCGCTTTAGGCGAATTCTGCAATCTTTTGATGTTGTGCAGAAAACCAAAAAGCGGCGTTCCTTTTGCTCAAAACGTGTAGTCAATAACACAACTTCTTAATCTAACTAGCCATTTAAAATTCCACTCGATATTTTTCCTTTGAAATTGTCAATGATTCATTTATGCTTTCGCAGTTGAACTGTTTATGCACTTTCCGTCGTCTCAAACTTGTGGCAGCTGGAAAAATGATTTAATTTGGTTCCATCTATGATTCTTGGGGCAATTCTCATTAGAAATTTGAGCTGATACAAATCCATTTTCTTTGCATTTCTTTCATTAACTCGGTTTTATTTTGATACATTCCAGTGCATTATCAAATTGCATGTCTTTCGATTGCATTAATTTTCTGATCATATTCATTTGTTACCAGATGACGAAAGTTACCAGGAATCCAAATGTTTTTAGTTGTAACGCCAATCAAGTTAATTCGGTCCTGGCGTTTGGATTATGGGAATTTTTTAGTGACTTCGAACAATGCATCGTACACAGCTGTTATTTGATAAAGAACAGCTTTAAAGTATCTATCCTACATTGCCAGCCTGTAAAGTAAATTCTGTCAGATTTTTTTGCATGAATTTTCAAGATCTTCCATCGATGTATTGAAGACCAAACAAAACATAAATTTTGTACAAAACTCCAAATAGTTTCGTTTTGACCTCTGACTATTTCGCCATGTTTCCAAGAATTAGATTGAGACTGTGACACAAAAAATGATTTCTGATTGAATTCAAGTGGACGTTTTAGTATACCACGATTGCATTCTTTCATATTCACTCCATTATTATATCCTTGGCCTCTGCAGTCTGGACAAAAAAGTCAGATCTTCAAGCTTTTTAAATTTTATTTTGCGAGACATAAACCATTGCTTTTACCAACAGCCATGAACACCACAAAATATTCATCAATTTCTACTGGCGTATTAACACTTTTGCTTATTCACAAAATCGTTGTCATTAGCTCTTGGTGACCAACATCAGGTGTGCAGTCCAAAATGCTGAAATAATATTTAGAAATTTGAATATTATTTATATTTTATTTTCCAAGGCAGCATCACCGATTAGAACAATTTCCTCATTTTGAATTATTTTTCCCAGATAATGACCATGAATTTCTTCGTTGTTTAATACGTCATAAATGATCTTCAAGGTATGAATCTTAATATGAATCTCTAAAAAATTTCCATTAACAGCTTGAAACAATCGATCCCCAGTGCCACGATGGGGTAAAATCCGTTCTGCAAGAAATTGCACAATTGAATTGATTCTTTGTAAAGCATTGTTCCAGTGCTAAGTCTATGTTTGCCTACGTTTTTGTGTTCCTTTTTCAATTTTCTTTTAAATTCCTTTCTTTTACCGATTTCCCAGTTCAATCCCAGGGCCGATAGCACGAATGTGCCCATAGACGACTCATGATCAGCTAGAAGTCTGGACATGTTTTTCCAATCGCTATTTCCTTCTTATAGACTTATTTAAAAGATTTTCAGTGTTGTATGTGTATGTAACTATGGAAAAAATTATACTAATTTTTATATAACATCATTTGTATGCCTTTTAGATTTAACATTTAAAATATTGTCTTTACAATTATAGGATTACTGATATTATTCAGACTAATTTTTAATGAAACTTAAATATTGTTTGTCTTTAAATTTTAGTCTCTGTTTAAGGGAGATTAGAGTAGTGAAGGGTTGTCGCTGATGGCCCTTAAACTTAACGGTTTTATGGAAAACTGACCTAAAACATATGAAATGGTAACTCTCAAAAACAAGACTGAGACGAATTTAATGGCATTATAAACCCAAAATATGAGTACATAGATGTTTGCGTTCGATTTCTTTTTCAATGAAAAAGTTATGTTATCAATAATATTTCTTTAAAATAACCGACAAGATATCAAGCTGTTTTAATTTTTTCACGCTTCTTTTATATGTTATCGTCAATTTGTGAAATCTGGCATTATACATAATGCACATCAATGAGACAGTATTATGTAGTCAAAGTATGAAATGGTTTTATTTTACAAATTCCATGGGCGTTCTGTACAATGCCAAAGTCATCCTGCTAAAGAAGATGAAGACGATGAAATATAATGTTGTAATGTTGATATTTTGTGCACCCTGTGTTTCAAGATTAAGTGAACTATCTTGTCTAACTATGGAAAAGAATCAAAATTAAAAATTGGAAGAAAAAAAAGCCAAATCAATTAATAGAAATAAAATATATCAAGCTCTGACATCGCATCTTTGGAAACCACCTTGCAGGCTCCTATTTTGAAGATGACAATGGATAAAGGGACAGCTGTTATTTTAGTAACAGAAGACAGCTTTTGCCAACTTAGAAGTGCACATGGTATTTTGTAACAAAATTATTGCAGATAAACTGTTAATGGTATAGCAAACGACATTTTGAGAGATGCCCTTTACGATGATTTACGTTCATTATTCATCGACTTATTAAAAAATTGTGTTTATGTTAATAAATAGCATTATTCTTCATTTTAAACTTTTAAAAACTGTATACTGTAGGCATTTTTGCATGATAGATAATTGATATATTACTCTAAACAATATCATTGACAAATTTTTTCTTATTCCCCAGCCGAAGCGTTCTGTTCTAAAGGTGGCAGTTGCATTTTTGAAAAGATTTCTCTTCATTTTATTACTAGCTATAACTAACACATCATTATTTTGGGCTCATCTAAATGCAGATAGTTTTTTTTAATAAAATCATGAAAGCTTACAAAGAAAAAGGATTGCGTGGCCCAGTATTTTTTCAGTGGGGATATGATATAACAGAGGAGAATGCAGCTTTAATAGTATTGGCTGTGTATTGCACAGCCTATATTATTTTTTATTTAATTACATTTATATGTTATTATAAAAAGTGGAGTAATAAAGATGTAAATTACAGACGGCAAGCTTTAAGTTTGGAAAATTCTGTGAAAAATATAATTTTCAATCCTTCATGTAAAGCGCTGTGAGCCTGGCTTCTTGCTGGGATACAGCGCTATATAAATTATCATTTTATTATTATTATGATTATTTATTTATTTTGTCCATACCTATATTATATTGTTACTGATTTGAGGATCAAAGAGGAAATTACAGCAACACCTTTCATTGTTATCATTAGTTCCTTTTTTATTCTTTCATTACCCATGACTTTATCTATGTTTATAGGTGTTCACTATTTACTTCATTTATTTGTAATGATTCTCATAACAATAATTGTTGAGATTGGATTATTTTCTGCTGTCCTTAACATTTTAATTAACGCCCTGTTTATTATACTTGAATTTATACATGACATTGAGGAATATGATAAGCCACTTAAAGAGGCGATTCTGAACTTGGTTAAGAACCGTCTCAATGATAATAACTATCAAAATACGATGCACATCATAACACCAAAGATGATTGATGATTACTTATCAACGAAATTCAAAGGTAATTTTAATGACATAATGACTTTGATATTAAAATTAAATGATTAAAGTTGATAAAATATATATATTCTTAAAGACAATGCCAGTGGGCATAATACAGAGTAAGACGCGACTGATAAAGGGACGACCTGACAGTTGTTAAAATTAGTAATAAATGGATACTATTAGTAAAAGAAACTACCTTGCCGAGGAACTGTGGAGTTTTTCATTCTTTAAATCTGAAGAAGAATTTTAAACTCTCCACCATCCAGACCCACAATTAACAGGTATTGGTTATATACCCTATAACAGATGAATAAACGTGAATATAAATCTTCTATTAAAATGTTTTATATATTTGAATTTGAAAATAATTTACGCGTTGCAGCTTTTTATTCTTAGATTTATAGAAACATTTTGTAATTAGTGATGCTGTAGATTTCGTTTGACTTTTACTACAATATTTATGATCAAATAACATAAAGATGGCATTCACTATTTATGACCTACAAAGAATTAATGAAATATTAAAACTATATTTTAATTAGAGATTATGTCAAAATATTGAAGTTTATGAAAGAATCTGTAATAAGTTGGCAAAATGAAGAGATTATATGGCGAGATCAATATACAACAGAAAGACTATATACTAGATAGCGAGTATTGAAAATATAGATACATAATTATTGATAAAAAAAAAAAAAAAAAAATTACCCATAATGAGGGTTCTGAAAATAAAAATATAAATGAGGAAAAAATTGAATTTCGAATTTACTCTTGATATTAATATGAAAATGGCATTAACTGCCCCAACTTAAAACCCCCCACTAAAATACTATCATAATGTGATCGGATGGGTATCAATATTATTTTTAAATATTGTTGAAAACCATGTTTTCAAAAAGTTCTTCAAGAATTTATTCTCAATATTATTGATTTCACAATTACACAAATTTAAATTTTCCTTATCTTTTACACTAAAGAAATGTTGGTCTGAAAAAGCACTTTGCTGAGAATCACGGTTCTAAAAATTGTTATCTCTTATGCATACTTAATTCATAAAAAATATATATTTTTATAATTGTTTCTTTCATATTAATTAAATGTTAATATTCCTTTCAAGATATATCTATTTTCTTGTATTGTCTCTAATAGATGATGAACATGCTACGGAAAGGAAAGATCTACAAATTTCGCAAAATGATTCTTTACCAAATTTAGCGTCTCAAGAAAATGCTGAAAGCTCATTTTTTGACTGTATAAAAGTTGAAGGATCCTATATGCACTTAAAACTTAAACATCCGTGTCTTTTTATTAACGATCATAACATTCCAAGCATATCAAGGAAGTTTTTAAAACATTGTAGGAAAATTGATTGCTTTGGTGCTCCTAGAAAATCAACAATGGCAACAGTATGTATTCCTAAAAAAAATATTTTTTTTTAAAAATCAAAGAACTAATAGTTTTCTAGATCTGGGGAGAGTGGAATTTTTTCGACAATGCATTTTTTATGGATAGTTTTTGAACAAATCTTGAGCCTTACCAATCCTTTTTTTACAACACTGTAAATACTTCAACATAGACGTGACTAATTTAATCGTGCATGGAAACTCTTAAAAATTATGTTAAAGCTGTGCCATACCATATAGTAAAATTCGTTAACATAAGTTAAGGGAACCGAAAAATTTTCATGCGTTCAAATAATTTCCATGCTCATTAATGAATACATTTCCTAATCAAAACGTAAAAGGCAACATCAAGTTCATTACAATTTTTAATTTAATTTATAGTTTATTTATATTTTTTGATACATATTATCGTCTTGTCTCACAGCTGTGACCAAGTGTTTCTTTTTTAGCCTAATTTCATTCGGGATATCACGCTTTTATTTTTTTAAAGAAAACTCTAAATTCATTTTCGTTGGCAATTTTATATACTTTAACAATTCCTAGGGCGAAATCCCATAGTTTTATGAGAATTTAGTATCGGTTTAAATAGAACTATGTGGTATGTTTTTGATGTTGTGCTTTTGAAGAACACTCATTTTCTAAAGATAGATAAATGTGTAAATAACAGCGATTTTTATTTACACTAAATATATTTACGCCACGTGACAGCTATACAGTTATTACCCGAAGCGCATGGGTGACTCATAATTGTTCTATTTTCATCCCAAATAAAATATAAGCTTTAACATCGTCTGCCCTTAAATAGCTTTTCCCTTTGTTCAAGTAAAAAAAAATATTTTAAGTCTGTGAATGACCTTTCGTCAGTATAAATAGGATTATTTTTAAAAATGTATTTATTTATTTATTTATATTACCATATTGCTATATAATATTTATTTGCTACAGAAGAGAGAAAATATGGTTTTTTAGTGTAACAGACACTCATTGAATCGCAAGATTTCAGCTTAAAATTTAGCCTGCAGGCTTAGCTTAAGTGGTGCAGTGCAAACGCATATTAACAGTAGCTAAGCTGTAGTGTTAATGCCACACCGGGTTTAAGGATATTATTGATCGCGTTCCTACTAATGAAAGGTGCCCGTCAAAAAGTAAAAAATAGAGCCTTTATTTAGAAAATAACTGTTCCGCTCCATAGCCTCCTTCTTACGCGCATGACGTGCATATAACTCCTATGAATCATCAATTTTTTTTTAAAATCCCCGATCATTTATTTTAAATCCATTTTTGCTTTTGATGCAGTTTATGGAGCAATCTTTTCCAAATAATCGCATGTACTAAGTAAGCAGCTTAGGTGAACAAATCTCCCAACTAAAAAACATTTTCATTTTTTTCATCGCTGATTAATTGCTTTATACAACAAATGTGGTTTTAAGTGAATTTCTGATTTAATTATGCAATTAAAATTTTAAATGTTTCTAGCCTGTATAAAATGGAGTAGTTTATCAAAAAGTATAACATCTTGTTATCATGTTATTTGCTGTTTTTTTTTTTAAACAGCACACAGTTTTCTAAAGATAGATCCCGAAAGATTCGTCGCCATACAAAGTCTTACCTTAAAATGTTAGTTTAACAATGAGTTTTCTTTAAATCGTTTTTTTAAAAAATATATTATTATTGTTAACTTTATGGATTGAACTTGTAATTTAATCAAAGGGTTTAACTTAAGGTATGGTTGAAGTATTATTAATTTTGAGTTAATGCAGCAAATCTTTACGGATGAAATTGACGCCTTCCCCTACAAATTAGAAATAACCCTCATAAGGTCACTAAGGTGCCACTCTAAATCAAAATAATGTACTATCAAGAACCCTAAATCGTAAATTAGTTAAATTTAGACACATATTACTCAAATTTCTTTTTTCAATTCCATTGTCTTCTGTTGAACACACACACACGCGCGCGCGTACACACACATATACATACACAATTATACAAAAAGCCGTTATCATCATTAAAAATTTTCAGATTGAATAAACCGCTCTCTTCTTTCTCTTAATCTAATATTGACATTAAAATGTTTATTTTATTTCTTACTGTTATTATTATTATTATTATTATTGGGAGTTATGTGGCAAAGCAAGCACTGACACACTGGCTAACAGACGCGCTTAGGCCTTAGGCGCAATAATATATATATATTGAAAGTTATAAAATATCATAATATATATATATATATATATGTGTGTGTGTGTGTGTGTGTGTATATATATATTTAACTTTATAACAGATTACATTTTAAAATGCTCGTGTTGTCAAGTATTTTGAAATGAATTTATGAAATTAACACGTTTGATGTTTCAACTTTTTAAAACACGCGCACAAAAATAATAATAAAAATTATATACCATCATAACCAGATTTTTAAATCTGTACTTTGTGCCCAAATATGAATATAATGTTTGTATGATAAGTGAAAGAAATATATATTTTAAATCAGTTTAAATTGTTATATTTTTAAACAGTTTGCATAAATTTATTTTTTATTTAATTGCATTTGCCATTAAAATTCAAAGTTCATGGTTCTGTAAAAAAGGGCTAAGTAGTTTGTTCATTCTATTTCAGGTAGAATGATGATAACATTTGATTCATTTTTTGAAGAACACTAATGTATTCACAGAATATATTTTTTTCTTATTTTTCAGACTGTAATAAAATACTTGGTTTTATTATTTATAATTATCACTGCATATTTGGGTGTTCTTTCTTACGGCCATATTCAACATATTACACACGGAATATTAATATCATTTGCAACTAGTTTTATTGGAGTCGTAACGAAACGTTTGTATGAGATGGCTGACAAGATTACACCATTTGACAAGGATAACATTAAGTAAGAAATTTAAATAAAACAATATTTGTTTAAAGACACAATTAATACTCTAATACGTTTATATAAAAAAGTGCAACGTTTGAAAATAATAAGTCTCTGTACAATTTGCAGATTTGTTGATGATCTAAAGAAGAGGATTAATGATTTCCAAGGGGAAATGAGGGTGATTGACTTTAAGGACATTACAATAATGGAGAATTTTGAAAACAACCACCCTCTCTTACTGTTTCAAAGCACAAGAAATGTAAGTCTCCATTGCTTTCACGTGTCTGAAAATAAGTATAAAACATGGTTAAAAAAATTATTCAATCATAGTTGTATCTAAATTATTGCTCGGAATTTTTTTTTTTTAAAAAGCTGCATTTTGTAGCAGATTTACATTAAATTAAATTAAATAACCGGTGCTATAATAGACATGTAAAATAATAATAAACTATTTATATTAGCCTAAATAATAAAATTTTATTGTAATATTAATTCAATAAACAAAGTGAGTGTTATAAATGATGTTTTAATATTAATTTCTCAGAACATTATGTTACTCCCTCACTTTTATTTGTTTCTTTTTCAGTTGGGATATGCAGAACAAGTAACAAGAAATGATCTTAATGAAAACACTAGAATTTTACATTGTGAGATGAACACTTTAGTGAAGTAGTTTAGATTTCATTGTACTCTTACAATCTTTATTCTTAATAAAGAGAGACCTATAGAGCATTTGTTATTCAAACAAGCCTTCAGATAATAGCTTAACAGTAGCACATACAATAATAGTTTGTTGAGGTTTTTAAGATTTTATAATTTTATAAAATATTTATCTTCGACATTTCGAAACTTTGACGAAAATTTAAATAAACTTCAATAGACGAATTCATTTTCGCACTGAGTCAGATTTAAAGGCATTTAGTCAATTTGTTTTTAAGACTCTCTAAAAAAATAATTTTAATCAATTAAAATATTACCGATTAATCGATAAATTAATCGATAATAATCGAATATTTTCGCAGCCCTATTTATTTTCATTTATTATTGGTGAGTGCCCAAACAATTTCTTTGTCAATTATTATAACAGTACAGTACATGCTTTTTATTTTACACCATTTGTACAATACTTACATACTTACGTACAGTGCATTTATTTAGTTTAAGTTTACCGTGCATTAATAATGATTTTCAATTGCATATTCCTACTGAATTGTACTGTACTTTACCGTATTTATCTGTCTGAGTTTGTTCTATTTTCTTTTTACTCTAATACACATGTTTTAACATTGAAATTTTTTATACGTTTCAGTAATACAGTAAGGTTAACAATGTAATGTGTTGTTGCAGTCCTCCTGAATTTACGTTTCTTGTTTAATAAAAGATTGTTGCAGTAGAAAATTAAAAGCATTTACATTATCATTATTACATTAGTGAAATACTTCAGTGAATTACATAACTATATGCAATTTTAATTTATTTTTACTGCATGTATGAGTAAGAGTGTCTTTAGAAAATATATGAGAAGCGTTTATTACCATGCATAATCTCATACATGCGCATTTTAAAAGGTCATCCAATATTCGCGGTTTCTCACCATCCTCTAGGTTTGTGGTGTAAAGAAGTAACAATCCTTCACCCCAAAACCCCACAAAAAAAGATGAAATACTCTACGTACCTTGTCTTAAATTTAAAAAAACAAAACATTTATTTTTAATACATACTTACTAATTACTCACATAAACTCCTTCTCATAAATTAATCTTACTTAAATTAATTACCACTAATTCATATCTTATATGATATGAAATATTTATTAATAGTAGACATTGACAAAAAGTTAACGAATAATTAGCCCAACAAAGTGGCGTAACCAAGATTTGACGACATCCGATGCTGTAAACCGATGATGAGTTTAGTTGTTTTTTTCCCCGACTATATTTGATTATCATATAAATGCCTACATTTAATCAAGGCTATTTATAGGAACAATATATTCAATTTACTATTTTACATTCGTGGGTTTAAAATATTTAATAAACGGGGTCAATATCAGAGGCGTCACTAGGGTTGGTGTCACCCCGGGGCGGTAGCTCATGGTTTCATCCATTCACCAGTTAAGGGGCTGTCCCTAAATGACGTAACGTGAGGGTACCGATTTTTAACCTACCCTTCTTTCGCGTCATGCTTTGTCACAAAGCATTGATGCATCCAAAAATGTCTTTTCTAAATGAAAATAAGCATGTTGCAAATTATTTGTGCCATTTAAATAGGTATTTATTGTAATTCATCCCTCTAATATCGTAACACGCGTGAAGTGAAATGGAAAGGTCATGACATAAATGGTAAACAGTTAAATATTTAAGGGAACTTTTAGTTCAAGTTGCGAGTTTTTTATGTGACGTCACTTTTTTAAAAAAAAAGCAGAACCCCTCCCCCACCATCAAACATCGACACTAATGCGTGACCCCCTCCCCCTAAGGCACGTGACGTCATTTTTGCACGACACTTAATCCATTGTTCTCCTCCCGGTCTTCCAGTGCCAAATAAACTGAAAGTACAGAATTTGCGCTTCTTGTCAGCCAGTGCGGTCAGCATCCCTTGCACCCCTTCGGTGAAGTATTTTCGAAAGAGAAAAGAATTCTTACCACATAAAAATTATTTTAGAAAAAGATAAAGCAGGAGATATAGAGAGTGTGTGAGTGTGTAAAATAGTGTATGTAAGCCGGACTAAGCGTCTTCCTCTCCTCACAACACAAGAAAATTCTTTCCACCTCGCGATTGAAACATACAAGAGTTAAATTACATTTAAAGAATATTTCAAGTAGGGAAAAAATTCGTTAACTCATAAAATTAAAGTTTAGAAAAAAAAATCATTTTAGTAATATGGAATAACGCGTTATATTATTCTTATCATGAAACAGCGTAAGTGGGGATGTGACCATCGTAACTGGATGACTACCTACCGTATACAATTGTTCTAAAGTCGACCTATTTTGGACAAAATCATTTAGGGTAAAATGTTTGAAAGGTTGACTTACGAGCGGGTTATATGTGATTTCTGCATATGCATTGAATATCGGCATTCGAGGGAATAGAGTAGGGCGGAAAGGTTTCTTCTCTCACGGCCTTGTGTCGTTCGTCAAAGCAAGTTGTCTTACTTTCATATGAAGCATTAGACACAGCCTCTCTTTTCCATCAATCTCTCTAACCAGTATTGCTGCCTCTTTCTCTCAATATCAACATTGTCTCTAATTAATCTGTGCCTATTACGCTACTTTTTATAACTACCAAACTCCGTAAGTCGATTTTTAGGCCCCTTTGAGCTCGACTTAGAGAAGTCTAACTGTATATTGACTAAAATTTAAGGTGTTATTTACTGAATATATTATAATTATATAAGACAAAAGTAAACAATTATATTGAAAAAGTACGCTTCTAGTTTTTAAAAAAATTGTTTGGTTTAGGCTGTCACATTATTTTTGGGGTCGGCTTGCGAGCAGGTTACACTTGTTTTTAATACTAATCTCTACCAAGAGAAGTAATGGGCTACAAAACGAGTATATACGGTAATATAAACATAACCATTTTTGCTTGCGAGCTTTAAAATATATAAATAAGACAAAAGATTAAATGAAAAGTAATTGAATTCACACTTTTCATATAAAAAAACATCAAAGAAAACACATCTTTCAATTTTTTTTTAAAAAATAGAAAAATCTTATTTTCCCTCCAACCCTCTGTGGTGGAGGGAGTAATTAGGTGGGATTCTTATGATGTCGGTATGTCAAAGACAAGTTTGTTTTATATATTTTAAAACAGAAGACACCACATCGTTCATTTTAGCCCTTTTAAAGATTCTCTTGTGCGGCTGTTTCTTTTCTTTTTAAATACCTTATCTTTATTTTGACGTGATCTCTCTTAGTCGTGATCTCGCTAAAAAACAAAGTTAAAAATTGCCCCATTCCCGTAATCCTTTCGAGCTGAAATTTTGCACATAGACTTGGGTTACCTAACAATGCATTGTATCTTAATTTCAGATCGATAAAATGTACCATATTTAAATTAATGGAAATATTGTTTACAATTATATAGCATACTAGCAATTTACCCGTGCCTTGCTGCGAAAATTAGAATTTCATTTAGCGTTGAGAACCCGCGTAACAACAATTCAAAACACCTACTGATTTTAATCTGAATCAAGATGGATATACTAAATATGTTAACTTCAACCCGTCAGACTCCCACGTACACAAGAACTTGGAGATTTAAAAAAATTGTCCCTTTTATATAACTCGTATTGGAAAAAAAATATATTTCGGCAATCATCCCCTTAGTGAGAGATGCTTTCTTATTTTTTGCTTCTTACCATCGCGGGGGAGGGGGTACTCAACAATTTCCCAAAGTTTCAAGCTTCTACCTACACGGAAACTTGAAGAATTAATGTTGATTCAGTTTTACATAGCCCATTTTAGGGGAAAAAAAGGTTTTTGGCCCCCGGACACCCATGAATTGACACTTTTTTAATTTATATAATTACTTTTCCTTGTCTACCAACACAGGAAATAAGAGATTTGTAGATTTTCAATTTTTATAAATCTCATATATAAAAAAGACGTCTTTGGGGCCCCGACCCCCATGAGTATGTATTTCAAAATTCTTTTATACAGACTTTTGTCGTTAGAGGGTAATTAATAATTTCCCCAAATTTCAAGTTCCTACCTATACGAAAAATTGGATAATTAGCGATGAGTCTGTTTTTTAATATAAGAAAAACTATATAAGGGTCCCCGGTCCCCCATGAGAGGGAATTTTAACATTCTTTTTTAGAAAGTTTGGTCGAGAGATTGTACTCAACAACTTCATAAAGTTTCATGCTTCTATGAACACGGGGAATTGAAAAATTAGTGATTTTCAGTTTTTGTATAGCATATATTTTGAAATAACTACATTTGTGCCTCGGCCCCAGTAAATGATATTTGAAATATTTTTCAACCTGCTACCATCGCGAATGTGAATTCATCAACTCCCCAAACGTTTTACGTGTTTAACTACACGGGGAAAAAGAGAATTATAGATTTTCAATGTTTATTAATCTCGTATTTAAAAAAGACGTTTTTAGGCCCTGGCCCCCATGAGTGTGTATTTCAAAATTATTTTACACCGGCTTTCTTCATGAGAGGGTACTTAACAATTTCCCAAAGTTTCATGCTCCTACCTACACGGAAAATAGGAGAATTAGTGATGAGTTGGTTTTTAATATAAGAAAAACTAAGTTTGGGCCCCCGGTCCGCCATGAGAGGGAATTTTAACATTCTTATTTCTCCAATTGTTGTCGGGAGCGTGTACTCAAAATATTTCCAAAGTTTCATGCTTCTACCTACACGGGAAATAGGAACATTGGTGATTTTCAATTTTTATAGAGCCCACATAAGGAAAAAAATGTTTTTGGGCCATGGCCCCATATGGACGGGATTTTAAAAATTCTTTTGTAGGGAGAGGGTACTCAATAACTTCCCAAAGTTTTATGCTTCTACCTACACGGGACGTTGAAGAATTAGTGATGAGTAGGTTTTTAATTTAAGAAAAGCTACATTTGGGCCCCCGACCTCCCATAAGAGGGACTTTTAACATTCATTTTTGCCAATTTTCGTTGGGAGATAGTACTCAAAAAATTTCCAAAGTTTCATGCTCCTACCTAAATGGGAAATAGGAGAATTAGTGATTTTCAATTTTTATAAAGCTCATATAAGGAAAAAACTTTTTGGGGACCCGGCCCCCATGAGTGGCAAATTTACATTTTTTTTTCAAATTATCGTTTGGATTATGTTCTCAAAAAATTTCCTAAGTTTCACACTTCTACCTACACGGAAAATAGGAAAATTGGTAATTTTCATTTTTTTATTGAGCCCATATACCCCCGGCCCCACATGAGCGAGATTTTAAAAATTCTTTTTCGCCAATTTTTGTCGTGAGAATGTACCCAACAACTTCCAAAAGTTTCATGCTTCTACCTACACGGGAAGTTGGAGTATTATTGATGAATCAGGGAGTCAGTCAGTGAGGGCTTTCCCTTTTATTAATATAGATGTCACCGTCTGCTACAGTTTGAACTCTATGGCTAACTGGTTTCAATCCAGCCCACGATGTCATAGGGGCCTGTCCCGGTTTTTTCTTGATGCATATTATAATAAACATAATCATTACTGCAAAGTGAAGTCAAAAGTGAGCTCGACTCACAAGGTGGGCTGCATATGATCTAGCCGACGTTAAGGCCACAATTAAAATGTTGATGAATGACTATCACTAAAAATGCCTCCGCTGTTATGGAGAGGAGCTGGGCACCGCCAAGGTCTACCAAGCCCCGAGAAAGTTCTAATAGAAACATTATAACCCCCTACGACTACAAAGTTATGCGTCCGAAAAAAGTAATATTTGCAGTTTAATACTTAGTGGGTGCTATTTAAAGGAATTATAATTTTAAAAACTTTGTTTTTACGTGTTGTATAATTAATATTTTCTTATCGCGCGATGCGGTACGAATTATATTGAACATACTTTGTATAATACAATCCCGATCTGTAAATGTTTATGCTAGTATGTCACGTAGTGCACATTATATTGTACATAATCAATACTTTTAGTTATATCTATACTAATAAAAGGGAGAGCCCTCACTGACTGACTCACTGATTCATCACTAATTCTCTAACTTCCCGTGTAGGAATAAGCATGAAACTTTGGGAAGTTGCTGGTTACCCTCTCACAACGAAAATTGGCGAAAAAGAATTTTAAAATACTCACTCATGTGGGGCTGGGAGCCCAAAAACATTTTTCCTCATTTGGTCTATATCAAAATTGAAAATCACCAATGTTCCTATTTCCCGTTTAGGTAGAAGAATAAAACTTTGGAAATTTGCTAAGTACATGCTCTCAATTATAACTGGAAAAAAAGACTTAAATTTCACACTCATAGGGGCCGGGGCACCAAAAATGGTTTTTTCCTTATATGAGCGAAATACAAATTGAAAATCATTAATTCTCCTATTTCCCGTAAAGGTAGAAGCATGAAACTTTGGTTAATTTTTTGAGTACACGCTCCCGAAAAAATTGGCCAAAAAAATGTTACAATTCCCTCTGTCGGACCGAGGCCCAAATATAGTTTTTCTTATGTTAAAAACCGACTCATCACTAATTCTTCAATTTTCCGTGTAGGTAGGAGCATGAAACTTTGGGACATTGTTAAGTACCACCTCACGACGAAAGTCGGTGTAAAAGAATTTTGAAATACATACTCATGGAGGCCGGGGCTCCAAAAACTTATTTTGCTCTTATATGAGATTTATAAAAATTCAAAATCTCTAATTCACTTATTGCCCGTGTAGGTAGACAATTAAAACGTTGGGGAGTTGCTAAATTCACCTTCGCGATAGTAGCAGGTTGAAAATATTTCAAATATCCTTTACTGGGGACCGGGGGCCCCAAAATAGCTTTCTCCAAATATATATTGTATAAAAACTGAAAATCACTACTTTGTCTATTTCCCGTGTAGGTAGAAGCAGGAAACTTTGGGAAATTGTTAAGTACAATACCCCGACCAAAATTGGCAAAAAAGAATGTTAAAATTCCCACTAATGGGGGACTGGGGGCCAAAGTATTGTTTTTCTTATATTATAAACCGACTCATCACTAATTCTTTTTCAATGTAGGTAGGAGCATGAATTTTTGGGAAATTGTTAATTACCCTCCCATGACGAAGTCGATGGAAAAGAATTTTGAAATATACACTTATGGGGGCCGGAGGCCCAAGAACGTTTTTTTTTCTTTTATGAGATTTATAAAAATTGAAATTCTTATTTCTCGTGTAGATAGACAAGGAAAAATAATTATATACATTTTAAACATTTCCTCTTAAGGGTCGCTGGGGGGCCAACAATTTTTTCACCTAAAATGGGCTTTAAAAAACCGAATCAACACTAATTCCCCAAGTTTCCGTGTTGGTAGAATTTTTAATATTTTTGAAGTTGTTGAGTACCCCCCTCCCCCGCGATGGTAAGAGGCAAATAAATTAAATCACCTCTCACTAGGGGGATGAAAATCTCGAAATATAGTTTTTTCCCCATTATGAGTTATATAAAAAAGACGCATCTTCAAATCTCCAAGTTCTTGTGTACGTAGGAGCTTGAAAGGTTGAAGTTAATATATTTAGTATATTCATCATGACTAAGATTAAAATAAAGAGGGGTTTTTAATTGGTGTTACGCGGGTTCACAAAGCTAACTGAAATCGTAATTTCCGCATCAAAGCGCGGGTAAATTGCTTGCTAGTCTTATATATAAGGGATTTATTAAAACAAAAAACGTTATAGTTAAGTGTTGTTTAATTTCCTAATTAGGTTTAATTTGGTCTGTTGAATTATTGCAGATTAACTGATGCTGTTTTCTAATGCAAAGTTTTCGTCTTTAACGTATATATATCCTTGTGTTTTTTTTCTTTGGTGGTGAAAAAAATGTGACATAAAGTCAGTCAAACACAACAAAATTTTAGACTTTCGTTTTACCCGGGGCGTCCGCCCCCACTCGCCTTTAGCGGCGCCACCATATTTTAATATCTCAATATCACTTTATCTGCCAAGGCTCTTCTTTAAATGTTAGTTTGATTACCAATATGTTTTGACAAGGCTCTTTGAGTGTATAAATACAAGATACTACCCGCAGCGTAGCATACTCAGTAGACTCGCTCATTATAGATAGTCAGAGAACAGGTGTGGGCGGGCTGAGAGAACGTACACAAACAGCGGGACGAAGTAATGAAAATAAATACAGTTAAAATAGATTGCTAAATACAATGTTTTTATAAGTAGACTAAAAAGAATAACATAATGTCTTTGGTTTATTTTCAAGTACTTTATTTTATATGACTAAAAACGTTGGGAGCGATTATAGGTTGTTTGGTATTTAGTCATATTAAATCAAAGCAATTGAACTTATAAGCTTTAAATTCGATTTTTTTTAGTGCACATATAAAAACGTGTTAAAAAAAAATATTTGTTTACCTCTAATTACTTTTCTTTAAGTCTTAGTGTTAAAAATGATGAAAAACTTGGGGTGGGTGCTTATGAGATTTTACATATACAATTAACTTTTTATCTCACTTATATAGATCTCTCCTTTTCCTTCTAAATAATTATTTTAAATTTTTTATACCAAACACTTGTTAAGCGCCCGCTAAACGTTTCAGTACCACTCGGATGTGGTCACAGAGTGAAAACTACGGTGGAAGGTGGATGTCAAAAATAGCATACGGATAGAGATGCTATATATAGAGTTAAACTAGAAACATTAATTTAATTACAGTACCTTTGATCGGTAGACACTTTTGTAACATTGCATTGTCGTCCAAGATATATCTGTAGTAAAATTTTAAGATCTCTAGGACCATTAGAAATGGTTTAAATATTTAGGAAATTTGAACTTTTGCAGACAGGACAAAAGCAAGGTAATAAAAACGTGGTTAAAAAGTGACTAAACAAGAAGACATGTGCACAGCTGTTGTTATTTCCTGACCCTAGACTTTAATACCATCCTTTGCCATCCTATAACTTTGATTTGCCGACCCTACGGTTAGTATTGTTCGCAAAAAATAGGGGGAAAAAGGGCAAAATAAAACATAACATTTAAAAAAAAAAGAATTGTTCTCTCCCTGACTTGAACCGAGGACTTTCTACTGTCAAGGCAGACGTGATAACCACTACCCTACGAATCATATGTTATTCTATGAAGGAACAACGCAACAGAACACAAGAAGCATTGTAGCCACCGCCCCAACCTTTTTAACATTCCACTACACTTGCCCACTGTGATCTTTCGGCCTCAGCAGAAGTCATTTGTCTTGCTCATTTGCACATGCCCGTTTAAGAAAATTTATGTAAAGATATTTTATTTCTTTTGATATTTTGTAACAATAATTTAAATGCATCAAAATATTTTCTTTTAATGTAATTATAGTGTATAAGAAAATTTCTTTTTAAACACTACTTGTCTGCGGTGCCGAAAAGGATAATTTTAAAAGTACCAGCTTTTTTCAGAATTATAAGTAGGTATCAAAAACTGACGGAAAATTGCGTTTTTTCGCCCTGAAGCTACAAATTGGCAACTTTTCACTCACTTTTTTTCTATAACAAAAAAGATGGTATGCAAAATTAAATTGTACCATTTAAAAGTTTATTTTAAGCCCTTTAAATACATGTTATTGTCTTTGATGTTGACCTAATTTAAAATATTAAATTCATCGCTGGAAAACAATAACGATTTTTAAGCGTCAGCCCAGCGATGGTTTTCTACCCTCTCTCGTTTAACGCGTTTGCCGTAGCCCATTATGCATACAATTGCTTTAGAAGTAATGAATCGTGTGCAAAATTAAAAAATCTTTAGTTTCGTATAAAACAACATTTTAAAATAGTATTTAAAATTTTAAAAAGTATAAAAATTTCATGAAAAATCTATAGAATTATAAGTTTCAAACATAATTTGACTAGTTGGTTAACCTATCTGAAAAGCTTGTTCATTTTCCAATATAAATAAGTAAACAACTTTTCATTTATTAATATCCCGTATTTCAGCAAAACGAACAAAAAAACCCTATATTTTCGTTTCGAAGAACGTTTCGCTAGTACAAGGAAATGGCTGAGTCACTTTATGCTATCGCTCAGGCAGGGACAAACAAATTGACATTAGTCGATCTCAAAGGCCTAGTTGGTAATTAAAATAAAACAAATCTATATTTCAAAATGTTTATTAATTTTTTTTATTCATTGGAAAATGAGTAGTTTTCACTAGTTAGTTTTACGATTCATTGTACAGTAACATTCACTTTGAATGTTCGTTACTAACGTAAACCACCACTTCTACTTTGAAGGGAAATGTTAGGGACCTTGTTGTTTCAGATATAAATCACTTATGAATAGATATAAGAATTTCACCATTAAGTTAGAATAATTTCTATAATATAGGATTTATATACTGTGAAATAATAGTAATATGTGTTCAATTTTGTTAGGTAATGGTGCTTTAAAGATGACTTTTCTGGCTAGAGGAAATGGTAGAAGTAGACCATCACTGCCAAATCTTGTTATGAAAAACAAATTACTCCTGCAACTCTATGTTTAAAAAGAGGAACATATTAAGTCATGGGATGAGGTAAATTTAAAACTAATACTAATGATATTAATTATTTCAATGACTTTATTATAATTAATATGTTTATTTTAAACATTAAAAATTACATTGCTTCTACTCCTAGTTAATTTAAAATTAAACTCTAATAAATTGTCATTTTCAGCTTGAAACCTGGTTCTCACTGATGAAACCAGGTGGCAGCTTTTCAATTCAGAATCAAGTGAAAAAGGTTATGGGCAGTTTGAATTCAATTTCATCAGTGGACTATGAACATTTATTGGAAAACATTTTGGATTTTGATTCAATTAGCCCTACCCTAACATCCTTTGGAATAAAAAGAGAAAATATTTACACTAAACCAGTTAGTTTCAAAGTATTCACATCTGAATTTGAAATTTGATGTAGACATTAAAGATTTTTGTTGACTACTCATCTACAAGCCAATAGTATGTAGTTATTTTAGTTTCATTAACAAAATGTTTTAATGTTTGGAAATTAATGCATTTTTAACATACATAGTGTGCTTGTAAAATTTGAAAGTTATGTTATATTAACTTGTTGTGAGATGTATGTTAAGCTCATATATTATGTATATCAATAACATGTTCTTATTATTGTGGTTGCAATAAGATGTGTAACTACTTACTTTTCTTATAGTACACGTTTTTTTTGCTATGTTAAGTCCATATGAACCAATGTATTTTTCCCACATGATTATATATTACATATAAATGGAATGGGCTAATTAACTCGGTGCATAGTTGACAGCCATGGTTAATCTTTATTTAAATGTGAATATTTCAACTGTGAGACAAATGTTGTTTTTTTAACAAATTTTTGAAAATGACAAAATTTTCACTTTTTTAGAACCCTTGCACATTATAAACCTGGCATATATTGTTGATATTTAGTTTATAAGTGCACATGCTATTTCATTTAATAGAGCTTTAAAAAACCTAAATTTTGAAATCAATATCTGTCTTTTGGGTTAAATGGCTGCATTTTTGCATATTTTTAAAAAGTTACATAATTCATTATTTTTTCCTCATTTTTTTTTCAAAAAACGATGCAAAGCCATTTTCATGTCAATAAATTTTAAGGATCGAAGTATTTTCTATCCACAAAAAATTGAGTTTATTCTCTATGTACATAAGTTTGAAATGAAAGTGACTAAGTGGGTTTAAGTAATATATATTTTCAGATATAGCTTTTCAAATATAGCACCTTTTAGGGTTGCGAAAAAAACGAAAAAAAAATCCTGAAATTCTGTTCATAACTTTATTATTTATGAAGATAAATGAACAAATTTGATGTCCCCAGTCTTAGAATTGCTATTTCTTTAAAATGAAACAATTATAAAAGCTGTGGGCTCATTTTGAAATTTAAGTTTGTGGTACCTATTTTAAGTGTAACCCATATATTACGTTCCGTTCCAGACGTTAAAACAAAGAACCTCACCCGATATATCTGTAGAATGGAATATTGTTGAGAATTTTTAAAATATCTTACTATTTCCGAGAGGTATAAGGACAGAAGTTGGAAGGCTCTGCCCTTGGCGGCTCCTATCTGCCATTTTCGCCCCCACTCGAACTCAAAAAGAATTTAAATTAGCAAAACGTAAGCTTATCTATCAAAAGCCATAATTTAAGAAGAAGTGTTAATTTTTAAAGAAAATTGGCTTCATTTTATAAACATGTGTTTCATTTTCTATGTTAAAGCTGTCAGCGTTGAACGTAATTTAGACTAAACATTTTTTTAATCACTTATGTAAGCACGTATTTTTGGTTTATTGTTCTGATAAAGACATTATGAAGAACGTTTACTGTTGTATTAGTTTAAAATTAAAGCTAAAATGACTAGGGGAAATACGTGTGCACCGCTGCGTTAACCTTACTGAATTAGAAATAGGTTTGTTAAAAGTTACTAAAATAGTGTATTTTGACTTTTTTTGTTTAAAAATTTATGGTAATAATATTTAATTTGTATGCATAGGTAATAGTAGGAAGAGATTCTTTAGCAATTTTCTTACTTTTCTAACCGTATGCCTGTCATGTACTGAAAATTTTTATTATTTAATTTTTTGTATTTCAAAACTCTCCACCCTTCCCACCCACAATTAACTTGTATTGATTATAGACTCAATGACAGATGAATAAATGTGAATATAACTCTACTATTAAAATGTTTTATATTTTTGATTTTGAAAATAGTTTACGCGTTGCAGCTTTTTTTTTTCTACTTCTACATCTTCTTTTTATTACCCCGCCCTCAATCTATAGGGCTTTTGATCGCTAAATTCAACCAAGTTCCCACTAAATAGAGATTTAAAAGTGGCACAGATGTCTTGACGGCTTATGGAACATGAAACAAATCAATATCTTTTTGCGGCTTGAAGATTTGTTCTCGTTTTACTTTCTATTTGTTTTTAAAGTTATTATTTTTTTCAATTTCGTCGATTAAAATGACTTCTGAAAAAATAACAGTGACAAATTTTCTTTATCCCTTTTGATTGATGCAAAAGTGGCTGAACACGAATTGTTTGTCATTCTCGTAACACAACACGATAGACAAAGCAAAGTAAATTTTGCAGTGTGCAAAAAAATATAAAACAAAGTACAGAATACATTACTTGATCACAAGAGAAGCACGTTAATAAAGTATTGAATTAATTGATAAAGAAAAATGGTTGCTGCAAGCATTGCCAGTTTTAGGGAATAGGTGGCCCTAGGCGAAGTGAATTTGATGGCCCTAAATGTAATAAAAGTAATAATGATTATGGAAATAATAAAATTACACAATTTATTAAAAACTACATGTATTTAAATTTACAAATAGCAAAAGAGATATACAGAGAGACATTGTGAGACAGAGAGAGAGAGAGGAGGGAGAGAGGGACGGATAAAATGAGACAAAGAGAGATGGAGGGCAAAAAGACAGGAGAGAAAAAACGAGTGAGCCAGAGAAAAAAAGATATAGAGAAAAAAGGAGGGAGGGAGTAAGAGGGAAACACAGAGTGAAAGATACACACGCACAGAAAGAGAGAGAGAAATTTATACCGATAGAGAGGAGGGATATTTAATGACCTCAAACTTTAAAATATAAAGAAAGAGTTTCCAATTTTAGTATGTTGTCAAAACTTTGATAGAGACAAAAATGTTTATGTTAAACGATTTTTAAACATATGCTCTACTTAAAAACACAAAGGATTTCCCTAGAAAAAGAAATCCTACGTTTTCCAACCAAAGTTATATTTCGAAACTTAAGCTTTTGAGTATTGAGTCATGCTTTCGTGGAAAGTTAACTTTTTTCAAAAATGCAAGTGGTAACAGATGCCGTGGTTTAATATGTCTGGCCTAATTCTTTCAATTTATTATTCAGATACTTTTTTACAAATTTTTTTTAAATATAATAATCTTTGCAATGGTAAGCATTTCTGTAAATTTGATACATAAAATCTTAAATTTAAATGTTTCTCAAAATGTGTATCTTATTTATAATAACACTGTGGATTTAAAATAAGTAAATATGTTTTTCTTTTTTAATTAAAAAAAAAAATCTTTTATATATTTTTTGTTTGATGTTTTTTTTCCTTGAGAAAAATGAATGTAAATAATAATTTGCTTATAAAAAGTTTTTAACTATAGAATGCAATTCTTCCTTTTTTGTACGTTATTTTTTAATTTATTTGTTAGAAATGTTAATTTAAATATGTAAATAAAATCGTTTCAGTAAAAATATTTATATTTATTAATAATATTAAACTTAAAATAGTTTCCGTTAACAAAATGGTTTCTGAAAAGATGTGTAGTATATAGATCTTATATATAACATTTTTATGATGTGTTACAAGTTGAGATTTTTGCAACTAATGCCTGAAGTTTCCATTAATCAGTCATCCAAACTTAACACGACATATCCTTACTCACAAACAGCTACAGTGCGTGTGCTAGATATGTGGGGCCAGGGTTCACCATCTGTTATCCTCTGCCTGGTAAAATATGCGATTTATATTTAAATCCGAGAGCTTGAGCCTCAAATCCTTCTTTCTCAAATTTGCAAAAGGTTTTTCTTACAAAACTGTAAGCCTTCTCTGCTAAGAAATCACGACAGTCTACTTATCATAACAGATTAACTTAATTTTCAACCAGAATTCAGAGATGATTGGTATGTTGCCGACTTCTTTTAAAATGTGTAATTTGTAAATCTTTATTAATTATTGTCAACTAAAACTTAAATGTAAAACAATTGCAATCAAGTAATACGACAGTATTGTGTTCACATTACAGTGCGCCATAATACCCACATTTAAAGAGTGTTGTAAATGTAATATAACGATACCATTTAACTTCGAAATTATCATTCACAGTGATAATTTTTAAAGCAATGATGCGTTTCAACATCAATTGGCGGTTTTAGATAAAAGACGCACTAGAAATAAATATTTGATATTTGACATATAAGTAAATAATGGAATAAAATAAATAATAAATTACACCCTTTTCAGTCCAGGACGGACTATTGGGCAAGTGAAGTAGCGTTCACAAGTTATATGAAGCAACCACTAATGAGCAAGAATATGTGTGGTTAGAACGATACCTCGTGGGCCTTGACAGTGCCGTGGCTCGAGCCAGTGACTCGAGTTCTTGACACAGTTCGACAGTCCAGCGCGCTACTATTTAGACCACGAATGCCTACATTATAATACATGGACATAAAATTATTTATTACGGTAGTAATTCATACTTCAATATTACAAAAATATGTTAATGATGGTTTCAAAATGTCATAGTCTCTGAGTGATTTATTTTTCTGGCTTCAGCTTAATTTTCAAATAAAATATTTTAAAGAAATTCTTAGAATTATAATAAACATATTTTCCCATACATATAAAATAATTATGTTTTAATAGTTTTGTGTGTATGTGAAAACATTACAGATTTATACAAACCGATCACTGATGGAGTGCTTTTGATATTTTTTAAAATAGTTCTAATTATTTCTTTTAATTATGTGGTGGCGGTTCTTGTTTGTTTCTTTTTGATCCGCTTTTTAAATAATTTCTATTTTTTTATATTGCATGCAATGAGAGGTGTTAAAAACAAAGCTGCCAATGTCGACAAGGGGAAGGGGGCATCATGGGAATATTTAAGTTGGATTTAAGTTTTAGTATTATTCGTATGTTAATACTTAAATAACAATTTAATTTTATGTGTGCCACCTTAGGGAAATCATAAAAAACTCAATTATCCATACTTAGTATTCAATAAATATAGTCTACATATTTTAAAACCAGGAACATACTATTAAAACTTGCTTTACTTAAAGTTATAACAAATAAATACTACACACTTTATTGTATATCAATCGTTAAAGATGCCACAAAGTAATGTGTGTACTTTTCTTTAAAAATAAAACAGCAAAGTGTTGAGAAAAACAAAGGTACTAAATTTTAAATCAATAAATGTATAAGAAATGCAAACAAAATTATTTCTTATATATTGACAAGTTAATATCCATTTAACGACACATTTCTTTCAGACATACATTATACACCTTAACAAGATTACCCTATGAAATAAACCTTGAAATTAAGAAAAGCATCATGAAGACATTGACTTGTCGCTTTACTATTCTGATATTATCATTTATTTGGTGTGGCTTTTCCATCCATGGCAACATTGCAACGCAAGAATGCGAGCTGAGTATTCCAAATAATAAGACATTTTTTCAGAGACTTCTTAATTATTATGATTTGGATGGCAGAATCATTATTGTGGAATACACGCTTAAATTTGACAATATGAGTGACAGTTTCAATCTATCAAACCATTTGAGTCCTGATGCCTATCAGCCTTTGAAGTAAGTCATGCATTTGTTATTAATGTTACATTTAATGAATTATTAACCACATAAGTAGAATTGTTATCTCGGATTATTACTTCTAAGCTAATCTTCCAGAGTAATTGCTTAAACAGGCCTTCGCAAAGAAAATAAAAAAAATAACATTGATTTTTCTAGTAGAAATATTAAAATTTGAGAATTTTTACAGAAATATTGTATCTGAATTTTAACATTTTATTTTTATTGTTTTGAAGATGGTACAATCCCAGGGTGTTGGAAGTCCCCGTCTATTGTTAATGCACAATTTCATGTATGGAGTCATGGATAATATTTTATTGTTATGTACTGCTAAGGAGGAACTCCATCTGAATGTGGATCCACCTAATTGTTTGGAGGATTTTGAAAATGGAACTTTAGAAGTATTTTTTAGAAATTTTATGCTGAAAGGTAAAACTAAAGAGCGTATAATGTTTAATTTATTGTTTAAAGTTTTTTTTAAAAAATACTCTTTAAAAAATTATTTTTCAATTGATTTATTTGCCACAATTAAAAAAAAAGAATTATATCCTTTTATTATTAAAAATCTAAATTTCGATGAAGATAACGATTTATCGTAATAATCTTCTTGAAAATGCAATATATATATAAATAGTTTAGATAGATAGATAGATAGATAGATAGATAGATAGATAGATAGATAGATAGATAGATAGATAGATAGATAGATAGATAGATAGATAGAAGAATGTTTGTGAGTTTAGCGCTCGTATTTCAGAAGCTAATGTAGCATTTGAAATGTTTTTTGACAATGTCTGTAACAGAAAGGGAATCATCATCGAAAGAACACTTGAAGTATAATGTTCTGTAGTGCTCCTTACTTTACTATGCGTATTGTAAACATGGACCGCATTCCCAATGCGTGTTTGCTTAATCACTTTTACAACAAAACAAAAAAAGGCTTGGCAACATTTTAAAAATAAAAATGCCGTAAAAAATATCCAGACACAGGAGTGCTTGTCTTTGCACAAATCATCAGTATTTACAAAAGGTGAGGTTCCCCATGCGCATTCCGGAGTATCGGCTCCCAATATTTTTTCTTCTAAACCGAGCAAATCGACATCCTGAAGTGTCGGATAGGTCAAAGGAAGTATTTCAAAGAAATGCAAAGGATCTGAAAAATGGACAGCGAAAAAGGGCTTGATTCATCGCTGGAAGAATCCGATGACCAAGCTCTCGGGGATTTTATTATACAAATTGATTATGTAATCTTTAAGGGTAAAAAGACAAAAATCTGACCATCTACTAATACGACGAAATTTGGCGAAAACGAATTTTGAAACTCACACTCATGTGGGCCGGGGCCACACATTTTGTTTTCCTTATATGAGCTATATACAAATTGAAAATCAATAATTCTCTTATTTCCCGTGTAGGTAGATGCATGAAAATTTGAACATTTTTTTTAGTATATGCTCTCTGGACGATAACTGGCAAAATAGAATGTTAAATTTCCCAAATATGGGGGCCGGGCCAATAAAACTTTTTTTTCCTAATATGAGCTATATACAAATTGAAAATTACCAATTCTCCTGTTTCCCGTATAGGTAGAATCATGAAAATTATGAAATTTTTGAGAACACGCTTTCGACAAATATTGACAAAAAAGAATGTAAAAATTCCATCTCATGGGGGCCGGGTGCCCAAAATATACTTTTTCTTGTATTATAAACCGACTCAATGCAAATTCTCCAATTGTCCTTGTATGTAGTAAACTTTGGGAAAATGTTAAGTACCCTCTTACGACGAAAGTTGATTAAAAAGAATTTTGAAAATCACACTCATGGGGGCCGGGGGCCCAAAAATGTTTTTATGTGCTATATGAAAATTAAAAATTAATAATTTTCTTACTTCCCGTGTAGGTAAAAGCATGAAACTTTTGGAAAATGTTGGGTACCCTCTCGCGACGAAAGTTGGAGTAAAAGAATTTTGAAATACACACTCATGGGGGCCGGGGCCAAAAAATCGTTTTTTCTTCCAGATATGAGCTATATAAAAATTAAAAATCACTTATTCTCTTATTTCCTGTATAGATAGAAGCATGAAACTTTGGACATTTTTTGAGTACACCCTTTCGACAAATATTCGCAAAAAAATTATAAAACTCCCTCTCATGGGTGGCCGGGGTCCCAAACATAATTTCTATTACATTAAAAAAACGACTCATCACAAATTCTCAAATTTTCTGTGTAGATAGGACCATGAAACTTTGGGAAATTGTTAAGTACCCACTCACGACAAAATTTGGTTCAAATTTTTTTTTTAAAATACACACTCATGGGGGCCGGGGCCCCAAAAAACTTTATTTGTTTCTTATATGAGCTATATAAAAATTGTAAATCAATAATTTCCTTTCCCCCGTGTAGTTAGAAGCTTGAAACTCTGGGAAATTGTTGGGTACCCTCACCCAACGAACATTGGTGTAAAAGATTTTTGAAATACAGACACATGGGCCGGGGTCCAAAAAACTTTTTCTTCCTGACATAAGCTTTATAGAAAATTAAAATCACTTATTCTACCGAGTAGTTAGACATGAAACGTTGGGGAGTTGATAAGTACACTTTCACGACAGTAGCAGGTGAAAAAATATTTAAAATATCCCTTACTGGGGGCCGGGGGCTCAAATGTTGTTTATTTCTAATGTAAATTATATAAAAACTGAAAATCAATAATTCTCACATTCCCCATGTAGGTAGAAACATGAAACTTAGGAAAGTTGTTGAGTACAATCTCCTAATGATAATTTGCAAAAGAGAATGTTAAATTCGCACTTATAGGGGGCCCGGGGCCCAACAATAATTTTTCTTATATTAAAAAAAGATTCACTAATTCTCATATATATATATATATATANAACGCTGAGGAGCGATGTACGACAGTCTACAGCAGTTAGTTTAGTTGAAAAATCGTGTGTTGATGAGCGCTGTAAAAATATTTAATATGATGACGTCATTGTTTGGTGTGCATCGGTACGCAAAATACAACCCCTATTATTATTATTAAATAAATACTTTGCGTACATTTCAGAAAGTTTAATAATTCGTATTTATCAAAAAAGGACAAGTTAGTTGGTCTTTAAAAAAAAGGTTGGCGCCTTAGGCGCCCAAAAAAAGGGGGCGCCGCAGGCGCCGCGGCGCCTGGCACAATCTAGTATATATATATAACGCATACTATGGCTGGGTCATTTTTTTTAAAATTAGTTATTACGTTTTACATTTATGGCTGTGGGTACCTCTGCAAACTTTTTCAATAAAAAAGCGTCTTTATCGAAAGGATATGCCATAAGGGAAAAGTAAATGTAATCCTTCCATTTCGCAAGACGATGGTTTCCTCCAAATCGTCTGAGTTGCATTTACTTGAGTGGCTGTGCATCCGTATCCTTGATGGCAGTCTTTACCAAAGCTTTTCCTCACTATTTCTTTCCGTCACAATGTTTTGGCCTTTCTCCTATATCTTCTGTCTATAGCCTCCTCCATCCTTCACTCCTCGGCTACTATGACGCTTTCTTTTACAACTTTTCGCCACGTAGATCGATCTTCTGCCTTACACTGCCAGTCACTTGTGTGTATTCTGGCTGCTTTTATGTACTTCAGTAGATATTCATAAAACGCAGACGTAGGCAACCCTTCTTCCTTTTTTCCCCCAATTTCAGCTCTCCATTTAGGTGGTGCTTGGCGATGCAGCCAGGGTTCATTCATTTTACATGTCCTAACCATCTCGTGCTTCTTTCACTAAGGATTGAATATATGCTATTGGTTATTGGAACGAACCAGGACGTCACTATTTGGAACTTTATCCTTCCATTTACTTCCAAGGATGCGACACAGTTACCTCAAGACGAAGCTATTATGTTTGCTCTCATAGAATGTATCAGTGGTCCATGTCTCGCTTCCGTATAGCAGTGTAGTGACGACACAGG
Source organism: Radix auricularia (assembly GCA_002072015.1). NCBI lineage: Eukaryota > Metazoa > Mollusca > Gastropoda > Lymnaeidae > Radix > Radix auricularia. The sequence continues at coordinate 1,165,844 of MUZC01000108.1, forward strand.
CTCGATAGACGCACAGTTTGGTTTTCTCAGTTAGCTTAATGTTTTTGCCAGACCCGTTTATTTATGTTAGCTATTGTGGCAGCAGCCTTACGAATTCTACTGTTTATTTTGTCCTCTATGAACAATGTGTTGGAAACTTTGGACCCTTAAGTAGGTGAAGCTGTCCGCAACCTCCAAGTCTTTATTGACGATATTGATTGTAGAAGAACTTGTCTTGGGTCATGCTGTTTGTCTTTTTCAAGCTGATTTGCAGACCATCAGAATACGTAAACTAAAATAAAATACATGTTAACCAGGAAGCTTAAAGCCACCAAGAGAGAGATTCTCATTGAAAAGGGAAGATTTCTTTTTGAAAAAAGAGATTCCAGTTGATGGAAGAATTTAAATATTTTTTTAAATCTGAAGAATGTCCTGCATCTATTTTATGATGTTAACTCAACTAATATGACACTATTTTTTTTTTTTGAAATCTCATTAAGTAGCATTTGTTTGGTTGTTGTTGTAAGGACTATTGATACGATTTTATTAATTTTATTTTTAAAAACAAAATATTAAGGAATGTGTACCTTTTAGAATTGAGATAGAAATACAAGTTTAAAAATCTTTCTAAATGTAAGCGCAATAAGTTCATTCTTTAAAATAATAAGAAATTATATTTTTTTTATCACTTGAATAGTGTTTACATATGAGATTTACTTCATTGATAACTTTGAAGATAAAAGGAAAATCGTTATTATTAATTCCTTAAAAGCTAAAATATTTTTAAAATGTAAACAGACATATTTTCTTATTAAACATTAAGTACTGTATTTTTCTTTCAGCTCTAAATATTGGTCACACAAAAGTAAAAGATTTACACATGTGCACTGCACACCTAAATGTTGAGAATCCATCTACAGGATTCATAATGTACAGGTAATTTATTATGTATTTTAGATCTTTAAATGGGCAATGACACTCAAAGACATGTGTCTTTACGTCCGTTGTGTATTTGCTATTAGTTTTTGCTATAGGCATCTCAATGTATTGAAGTTGTATTGTGTCTTAGAACCAGAAAAAAAATATGCCTTTGTTTAGTCAGACAAAAAAGATGTGGATGACAAAATGAAGCAAGAAATAACACATACAAGAAGTCTGGAGTCGATGAACAAGTAAACCATAAAAGAACAAAAGCAGGACCTATATGAACAGATCAATGATATACGTTGCACGATCACAGTTTTTGTAATGAGTATAATTTTTAATAAATTTAGCTACAATATAGGAGGATACAAATTATTAATTAGTAACCGGCCCCCACATTACTCCTGTTAAAGCAAAGGAATATGATGTACTGTAAAGCTCCCTTTAAACATATTAGCTAAGGCTACAGCATGAAGGATAAAAATACTAACAACTAAAATGATGTCATTTGGAATCATCGGCGGCACATCATCGCCTATGTAGGAGTTTTTAACACATTCTTGAATAATTATCATTTAAATAATTCTCTTCTTGCGTAGGAATCAAATAAATCTTTTGTCTTTTAGGCTTCATTCAATTGCACGTACCAACAAAAAACTGTGGGTAAACAAACCCTATTGTTTTTAATGCTTTGTTAAAATTATGCACTGTAGATATAGATATAAAGAAGTGCTAACAACGAAATCATTTCAATATGAGACCTCAAATCGCACACTGAAGAGGAATTATTAGAACCCATAATCAGAACTGAGTTTCAAGTAAGATTAAAACCATTGACAAATACTTTATTGTAGGCAGTATATATAGACCACCAAATACAAACATAGAATACATGAGGAATCTCTGCAGTCAACTAACTTCAACTAAAGAAAATCATAGAAATGCTGTAATTTGGACTATGGGGGACTTTAATCTTTCAGATAGTAATTGGAAAAACTATGCAATAGATAGCCACCAAAGTAATAAAGAAATTAATGAACATTTCTTACACATTATAAACAACATAAACCTAGAACAGATAGTAAGAAAGCAAATAGGAAAAACAAAGCACTAGATTTATTTCTTACAAACATACCAGGACTAGTAATAGACTGCACACTAATTCCTGGACTATCTGACCATGACATTGTTAGGGTAACTGTCAAGGTATGAGAATCACTGTCACTGAGTTGATTGTGAGTTGTTTTGAAAATGTTATGAACTGTGTTCAGTTAAACGGATACTTGAATGTCACGCCATGACTTTGAAAAGTTCGCCCACGGGATACAAATAGTGGGGGACGGTGTAGTGTGCGAGAGTCGAGTGGAGGTCAGAGTTAGTGTGTGGTGGACGAGAGGACGATGTGGTACTAGGGAGTGTTGGTCCTACGTGTTATCGAGGTGGCTCGAATATTGTGACAACGGAGACTGTAAGCCTGGAATTGGATGTACTGGATGGCTGTATTGACTTCATTGTACTAATGCAGATTGTGTAGTAGTGAAGGATTATCTATACGTGTATTACTAACACAATTAAGAACATATTATTGACAAGAGTCTGTCTTAATAAGATATATCCAGAACCCAGAACGCAACAGTAACCAGTACAATAAAAACTAAAAAAGATGACTAGAAGAACAATATATCTTTGGAACAAATGCAACTTAATACAATTACACCAATCAGCTTCTAATTTCCAACAAAATATTTTAAAGTAAATTCAGCATAGATAGCCACGTAGAAGGAATATTGAAGGAAATTTTTAAAAATCTAAAAACCATAATAGATGAGTATGTTCCAACAAAAATAACTTCAAATAGAATTAATAAATGCTTGTTCAATTTTAAATTTTAAAAGTTATGCAAACTAAAGGAGAATTTATATAAGCAATTTAAGGCTACCAATTTAGAAAGAATACACAAAAAATACTTAGTCGAAATCTCCAAAATGAATATATAAACAAAGTAATTACTAAAGATAACAATAAAAACTTATGGTCCTTTATCAAATCCAAAAATGGAGCCGACATTTATAGCGACACTAAAAGGCTCAAATAATAAAACCTATAATGATAATGTTACTAAAGCTAATATCCTTAACACATATTTTGCGTCATCATTTTCTGCCTCAGGCGACAAAGAAAATTTAATAAATTTAAATAAAATGGAGAAATAGGCAACATAACTGTAGATGAAACAGGTATACATTCACGCCTAAAAAACTTTAAAATAAACAAAGCTACTGGCCCAAATGAATTACTTGCCAGGTTACTAAAAAAATTATACATTGAACTGTCCCAAATCCTGGTAGTTCTTTTTCAAGCCTCTTTAAACCAGGGTAAAGTGCCCCAGGATTGGAAATTAGCCAACGTGACGCCACTCATTAAGGAAGGTGATAAATCAGACCCTGGTAATTACAGACCTGTATCACTAACTAGTATCACCTGTAAATTACTAGAACACATAATATATTGTAGAATAGTTAACGACCTTCACATATATAATGCCCTATGCCCACATCAACATGGATTTAAAAAAACCGGGTCATGTTAAACACAATTAATATGTCTAATAGATGAAATATCAAAAGGCTTAGACAATAATGATCAGATAGATACAATATTACTAGACTTCTCAAAAGCATTTGACAAAGTTCACCGCTTTAGATTACTTAAAAAACTTAAATACTTTGGAATCTCAGGTCCCTTACATCACTGGATCCAAGATTTCCTATCGGGTAGGGAGCAAACTGTAATAATTAATGGATCTAAATCTTCACCAATTAAGGTTAACTCAGGCGTTCCACAGGGAACTGTTCTTGGTCCCTTACTATTTTTGCTTTATATAAATGATTTACTTAACAATATCACAACAGGAACAAAAGTTAGATTATTTGCTGATGTTTTAATAATCTAATAGGACAGTTAAGTCAAAACAAGATAGCAAAATTTTACAAAAAGACTTAGATGAATTAATAAAATGGGAAGCTAACTGGAGTGTGTCCTCTCATCCAGAAAAGTGTTAACTGCCTATAGTAACAAAGAAAAAGAAACAAATAAATTCAAAATATATCATTCATGGAAAAGAACGAACCCAAATTAATGATGCAAAATACTTAGGGTTTATAATAAATGAGAAACTATCATGGAATCCCAATTTTAATGAAGTTAACAAAAATAAAAAAAGAACAACAACAACAAAAAAACAACAAAGTTATATAAAAAGAAACTTTTACAAATGTAATAAAGGTATACAACTAAAATGCTACTTAACCCTGGTGAGACCTATACTAGAATATGCATTTTCTGTATGGGACCCATGCACCAAAGAAAATATTGTTAAACTAGAAAAAATTCTAAAAAGAGCTGTCAGATTTTTTACTGGAGAATATTCAAAACTCACAAGACTAACACCATTAGTTAAATCAGTATACCCTGAAACACTAGAGGATAGAAAAACCAAGAGTAAATTAGTAATCTATACTAATAAAAGGGAAAGCCCTGACTGACTCACTAACTCACTCACTCATTCATCACTAATTCTCCAACGCCCCGTGTAAGTAGAAGCATGAAACTTTAGGAAGTTGTTGTTTACCCTCTCATGACGAAAATTGGCGAAAAAGATTTTAAAAAATCTCGCTCATGTGAGGTCGTGGCCCAAAAACATTTTTTTACATATTTGGGCTCTATAAAAATTGAAATCACCAATTTTCCTATTTCCCGCGTAGTTAGAGGCATGAAACTTTTGGAAATTTGTTAAGTAAATGCTCCCAATTATAGCTGGACAAAAATAGTTAAAATTACTACTCATGAGGGCCGGGGCACCAAAAACGTTTTTTTTTCTTTTATGATCTATTTAAAAATTGAAAATCACTAATTCTCCTATTTCCCGTATAGGTAGAAGCATGAAACTTTTGTTAATTTTTTGAGTACACGCTCACGACAAAAACTGGCAAAAAAGAAAGTTAAAATTTCCTCTCATGGTGGACATCACTAAACCTCCCTTTCCCTATGTAGGTAGAAGCATGAAACTTTGGGAAGTTTTTGAGTACAATCTCCCGATGATATTTGGCGAAAGAGAATAGTAAATTTCCACTCATAGGGGGCCGGGGGCCCAAATACATTTTTTTCTTCTATTAAAAACAGATTCATCACAAATACCATAAATCATCGTGTAGGTAAAACATAAAACTTTTGGAAGTTGTTGGGTACCCTCTCACGACGAAAATTGGTGCAAAATAATTTTTAAATAAACACCTTTCTTATTCCAAAAGCAAGAAAAAACACATACAAGTTTTCTTTCTTTACATCCGGTATCCGGGCGTTGCCTGAAGAAACCAGGAAAGCCAACACTTTATCATCATTTAAAACTCTAATAAGAATACATGACTAAACAGAAACCATAGTTATACGTAGGACGCAATATTCTTCTGTTCAGAAGGAGCGTCTATAATATATAAGATAAGATCAGAAAAGATAAAGTAAATATAAAGTTATTAATCTTTGGAAAGTATGTTGCCGAATGCGGCAGACAATTTGCTTAATTATGATCAAATAGCAGGTAACACTAAACAGAGTTTAAATAAAAACCAGAAAATAAATTTGTGATCATTTTGAATCCTAGAATATTTAATTTTAAAGTTTACAGTCTTATTTATAACTACGCTTTTTTTTCATTTGATTAATTACTGAAATGAATCTTTAAACATATTCGATAAAAAAGAATTATCTTATTTTATCTTCGCTTCTTCTAAACAGAAGATTATTGCGTCCTACGCTTATCCATGGTTTGTGTTTAGTCCTGCATTTTTATTAGAGTTTGAATGTTGATTAAGTTTATTTGCCTGGTTTCTTCAGGCAACCCATTTTACGTTCTTGCATACGGAATAATTTTATAAAAACGCCTCCTTTTATTAGAAGCAATAGTAATGATATCTTATTTTTTTAAAATGGTTCACCCACTGCAATCCTAAAACACGAAAGGACAAGTCAAGTTAACAGGGCAAAATGATATAAAATTTAATTTTGGTGTATATCTGAAAAAAAAAACCAAATTTTTATTCGCTTTTGAAGTAAAGCGAGGAATTATGTGTTTATTCCTGGTACTTAATTTATGCCTTTTTCCTGATTTTGAATGGGTAAACAAACTAAATTAATATTGCTTAATAAACAAGTAGTTTGGCTCACACTAACCAGTAATATATTCAAAAAACTGATGTTCATGAATTTGTTAGCCAATTATTTGAATTCATTTGCAAATGCATGCAAAGCTGAATTTTGACCAATGTAAAAAAAAAACTTTTAACGAAGAAAGGCAAATAAAAAGGAAGAGGTTCTACTACTACTAAGACAAGCAACCATTGTTAAAATTTGGCCGGTAGAAAAACAAGAAAAGTATATCAAATCTTTTTTTGAATTTTTCTGTAAATTGTTTCCCTACTTAATTAAACTTTAAAAAATATAAATGCGCTTTGTAAGAATTAAAATTTAGTTTCTGTAAAATAACAGTTTTGGGTAAATAATATGAAAAAAAAAATTCAATATTAAAAAGAAGATTAATATATTGAATTTTATTTTCAAATGTATTGACGCTTGTATTGGTATAAATACTTCGGTGAATTTAAAAAGCTGAATAATAGCTCCAATGTCATAATTAAAGAAATACCTTGCTTATAAGCTAGCATAAGAAATGATTATTATTATATATAAGTATTCATCTACCTGTCAATCGGTCTGTCTGTCTGTCAATATATATATATACATATATGTTTAAACTATCTATCTTTCTACCTACCAAGCTAGTTTCAAAGTGGTCGACTAAAGTACATTTTTCTTTAAAAATTGGATTTTTTTCTCTGAGATCAGTAAAGGGTACTTTCTTTTAATCCAAAATGTTTGTTCCTAAAGTTAAATGCAGATATTTTAATGTACATATTCCTCCTATTGCATTTAACTAAATTGGTATCATAACTATAAAGTAGGGTAAAATAAAAGTACAATAAAAGTTATAAGGTCATCGGTGTGTTTCAATGTTTGATTTTGTTCTCTTAAAAAAATGACATTTATTAACAGCTATAAACATCCAGATAGCTAGTTATGAAGGTATACACTCTTATACACTCATAAAAGGTTCTGTCTATGTATTAATTCATCTATCCAGTTAACCATTTTGTATGTGTTTGTCTGTTTGTCTGTCGATCGAGTTGGATTTTTTTTTCTCAATCTCAAAATACTTTTTTTTGTTGAAAAAGCTACTTAACACAGTTTGAATGTCATGTTTTTTGTCTACATTTACAGCAACATATTACATAATCAAAGACAACTAAAAGTTTACAATTCTTAAATTCATTCTTAAAAAAATAATTTAAAAAGCATTTATTAATCACTGTTGGCCAGATAGTGGAAATTTGATTAAAATTAACATTTCTTTCGTTAAAAAAACAAAATGCTTTTCATATCATCATTAGGTGTTGTACTCTGGATTCATTTGGTGACATTATTTGCATTGACGTTGAAGAAGATATCAATGTGCAGACTCTGAACCTGTTCATAGTGTTCCTTGTATCACGTTGTCTTTTGTTCCAGCCAATTTCATCTTTTAGCGACTACAGGTAAGTTATATTGTTACTCCTTATTAGGTCGATAAAACATTCTTAGATTTAAACTAATTAATATTTTTACATACAAATAACAGTTGCATGTTTAAATAATTTTTTAAAGTGTTTATTTAGTTTTATTTTAAAAATATAAAAAAGACAAACACTAGTGGGAATAATTATAATTAAAACCAAAAGACTATAATCCTAAGATGAAATACATTTATCGTTCCATGTAATCCTTAAAGGCTTGTTTATGTACACCCATAACACAAAATAGTAATATAAACTACAATGGTTTTTTTTTTATATCACTCTGAATTTTCAAACTCATCTTAAAATTTCATCTTACAGTTTGTTAGTTAGTGATATAAATTAAATGTAACCGTACAGTTCCCGAATATAACGTATAAGGCGTGCGAACATTATACAGATAATGTCAGAGTGCAGTTAGTTGGAGATTGTGTGCTTACTCTTTTATTTGTAACATACAGCAACTTTTAACCTGTACCCTTTTCGCTATCTAAATATTTGTTAACATTTTGATCCATCGAATTAATTTCATAATATCTGCATTTTTTTCTCTTTTATAATGATCGATCATGCAGCATTTTATACTACGGTTAATACTTATTGATATTGCTAAAGGGATTATCTAATATATAAGGCTCAGTTGTTTTTTGTATGTATTTTTATTTTGTCGCCCCTCTCTGTCACACTTTCCTTAAAAAAAAAAAAAACAGACAAGACCAAATTTGGTAGGACGATTCATTTTAATCTGCAGATGGTTTTAGTATAGTTTTTCTAATTGCCACTTTTGCCTGAAGGATGTCAATTTAAACAATCAGAAAATGTAGAGACAAAGAGAGGAAAATACATTCTCATTTCCTTCTTAAAGAACTTCAGTTCGACTTTCAACACTATTTACTTTTGGTGCACTATTTTTTTCCCAATGCTTTATTTAGAGTGGTGCGCATTAAAAAATATTTTATTGTCAAGTTCCTGTGCGCACCTTTTCGTGTACGCTTCTTAAATTTAGCTGTGCAATCTTATTATAGCATTAATGTATGGTAGGCTTTGCAGTACAGTGGTAAATTTATATTTATATTTATAGATGAATTAAAAATATTTCATTACAATTGTCAGACAATGCATGGTATTTATTTTTAAAATGGGAATACAATTATGTAATTATTAACTGCATTTTATCTTAACTAGATAATTACCCGCGCTTGGCAGCGGTAATTTATGATTTCAGTTAGCGTGTAGAACCGTTAAAAACTAATTCAAAACCCCTTTGATTTCAATCTGGATCATGATTGATATACCAAAAGTACTAATCAAACCGTCTTGGAACAGGCGTTAGAAGTTCCTTACCACATTGGGATTTTTTAAAGAACATTTGGTAAATAGTTAATCCATTTACTCAGTAGACACTTTTTAAAATTACCTTTTATATAACTAATGTTAAAAAATGGCATACGTTTTTAAAACTTCTTAAAAAAACTAAAATAAGGGTCGGGGGCCCTATGGGTGTACAATATATAGTTTAAAACAACAGCTAATCTCAATTTTGATCATGATGAATACACTTGTTTGTTAGAATTTGTTTTAGAAAATAGATTGTGATTGAGTGGTTAAATGTCTTAAAAGTTAACAAAAAAGAGATTAGGGGCCAAGGGCTACAAAAGATTGAAAAATATAATTTTAATGACCTAACGAATTTTAATATAAGCCATCAAGATTTTATCTTCCAAGTTTTGTAAAAATACATTTACACAGTATCCAAACATTTTTATTTGTAATGTAGCTAATATAATGTAAAAAACTACAATGGAGTGATACGTTTACCTGCTACCATCCCAAAAATACATGCGTCTACCTGCACCGGAAGTTGGAGAATTTGTGAAGATTAACTTTTTATTTAAGAAAAAACACAAATCGGGCCCCCGGCTCCCAGTGAGTGGCAATTTAATATTTTTTTTCTTGTTTCCAGTGCGGGGGTGTACTCAACAGTTTCCCTAAAGTTTCATACTTCTCACCACATGGGAAATTGGAAAGTTATTGATTAGTCATTTTTTATATCAGAAATAGTACATTTTAGCCCCCGGCTCCCAGTAGGTGATACTTTAATTATTTTTTGCCTGTTACCATTGCGGGAGTGTACTCAACAACTTCCCAAATGTTCATGTTTCTACATACACGGGAAAATGAAAAAAAAACGCAATTTTCAGTAAAGGAAAAAAAGATTGGGCCTCCGGCCACCATAAAAGTAAATTCTATTTAAAAAACATTCCAATAATCGTTGCAGAAGCTATTCAACAACTTACCAAAGTTTTATGCTTCTACCTAGACGGTAAGTTTGAGGATTAGGGATAAATACATTTTTGATATACGAAAAAAATACATTTGGGCTCCCCTGCCCCCAGTAGTGAGAATTTAAATATTGTTTTCACCTGTTACCATCGTGGAAGTGTACTGAATAACAACCCAAATTTTCCTCTTTTTACCTACACGGGAAATAGGAGAATTAGTGACTTTTAGTTTTTATAAAGCTCATATTAGGATAAAACTTTAATTGGGTCCCCGGCCCCCATGAGTGTGAATTTTAAAATTATTTTCCGCCAATTATTATCACAATAGACTACTCAACAACTTTGCAAAGTATCATGCTTATACCTACACGGGAAGTCAGAGAATTAGTTATAAGTCAGTTTTTATATAAGAAAGAATACATTTGGGCCCCCCAGCCCCCAGTAAGTAGGAATTTAAATATTGCTTTTAATTGTTACAAATTTTGGAAGCCTACTAAACAACTACTCAAATGTTCATGTTTTTACCTACACGGGAAATAGGAGACTTAGTGATTTTCAGTTTTAATAAAGCTCATATAAGGGAAAAAATTAATTGGGCCCACGGCCCACAGGGAGTGGTAATTTAAATAGTATATTAATTTGTTACCATCGTGAATGTGTACTTAACAATTTCCAAAAGTTTCATGCTTCTGCCTACGCGGGAAATAGGATAATTAGTGATTTTCATGTTCTATATAGTCCTTGAAAGGGAAAAAACGCTTTTAAGTTACCGGCCCCCATGAGTGTGATATTTAAAATTATTTTCCGCCAATAATTGTCATAATAGGCTATTCGAAAACTTTTAAAATGTTCATGCTTCTACCTATACGGGAAATCGGAGAATTAGTGATAAGTCAGTTTTTATATAAGAAAAAATACAATTGGGCCCCCGGCCCCCAATGAGTGATACTCTAAATATTTTTTTTAGGCTATATGTTACCATCGTGGAAGTAAAATCAACAAATTCCCAAAGTTTTATGCTTCTACCTACACGGGAAAGTGGATAAGTAGCGATTTTTAATATTTAAAATAACAGTTTTAGGTCCCTGGGCTTCACTTTTTGTGATTTGTAAACAATTTTAACGCCAATTATCGATCCGACAGGCTACTCAACAATGTACCAAAGATTCATGCTTCTACCTACATGGAGAGTTGGATAATTAGTGATGAGTCAGTTTTTAATATAAGAAAAAAAATACATTTGGGCCCCCGGACCCCAGTAAGTGATAATTTAAATATTGTTTTCGTCTAATACCATCGTAGAGGTATACTTAACAATTACCTAAAGTTTTATGGTTTCACGTACACGTGAATGAGGAGAATTAGTCATTTTCATTTTTTATATAGCTCATATTAGGAAAAAAGCAAAATAATGGGGCCCCAGATCCTAGGGGTTGTCACCTGGGGTTGTAACATATCCTATTACCTTTTCCGGGTCAAATTAGGGTTCCTTTCAAAATTTCACCACCCTGGGTCCAACGGTGTGGATTTGTATAGGTAACAAACTAACAGACAAATTTTCAGATTTATATATCAGATATTATAGCTGCCTTTATAACATTTGATTACATTTGTTACAGGATGCCATGCCTTAATATATTAATATGTGCGAATGAAATTGCGATAATTTTGTGGTTGTTTTAATACTCGGCATTTGATTAAAAAAACTAATTATGTATTAAAAGCTATGGTCCATTTCAAATAAACTTAGACGTAAAAAAAAGTTAACATAAGCTATCAATCAATATATATAACTAGATTGTGCCGGGGCGCCGTGGCGCCTGCGGCGCCCCCTTTTTTTTAGGGCTCCTACGGCGCCAACCTTTTTCAAAAGCCCAACTAACTTGTCCTTTTTTGCTAAATACGAAATATTGAACTTTCTTAAATGTACACAAAGTATTTAATAATAGGGGTTGTATTATGCGCACCGATGCACACCAAACAATGACGTCATCATATTAAATATTTTTACAGCGCTATTCACCACACGATTTTTCAACTAACTAACTGCTGTATACTGTCGTTCATCGTTCTTCAGCGTTCTACATCCAGTGAGTGAGTGAGTGAGTGAGTGAGTGACCTGGGCTTTTATATTAGTTATTCTCAATCTATGATATGTAACGTCTGTCCGTCACACTACTATTTTTAGATAGCTGCGCACCAAAATTACTCAATAAATATATTTAATTTGCAATTTATGTCCCGATGACGCTACTCATTTTAGAAACCAGCGCACCAAAAATGATTAAAATTGTTACTGGAAATAAATAATCAAAACAAAAATTAATAAAAATAAATTAGATGTATGACGTCATTAAACTGAAAATTTCATAAAATGCCCATAGCTTAAGTTTTGAATTTTAAAAAAAATAAAATATAGCAGTATTTTTAAGAGGTATATTTAAATATAAGTAACTCAATTTAATGAATTTAAATTTCATTATTGTTAATTAAAACAGTTATTATTTGTTAATATTATTTTCCTTTTAAAACTGCATATTTTAAATTTTACTAAAAACTTTAACTGATTAATCGTGAAATTCATATTCAATTTCCGCAACTCTAATTTTAATAGCCTACATAACTGGAAAGGATGCTGAGCTGAAAATAATGAAAATGTTAATTTCGATTCTTAAAACGTGTACATTGAATTGTAAATTCGATTAACTGTTTATTCTTTAATATTTACATTTATCCTGTGATAAGTTTTACTTCAAGGGATTCATGCCAAATAATTAGTTCTTTGTTATTCATATTTATGAATAGTTACATTTTTTTTCAGTTTCCTATAGCCTTTTAATATGGGCTATCAGGTTTGTGTATACACATTTTCGTTAAGATCCCTTCATATGTACAGTAGCTAACGCATACAATTATTTTTAAATTGCTCATATTAGCAAAAAATATTTATTATGGTCCCATTCATTGAAAAATGTAAAGTTGGAAACTCTTTTCATTTTTAAACATCACTATATAGGATATAGACTCTATTTGTCATTTTTTCTCGAGATCATTAATAATCGAATGGGTAATAAAAACTTATAGGTTTATAAAAAATACATTTCGTGCCTTTGGCCGCGAAGGAATGATCATTAAGAGACCATAGCCCTATAGTATTTTATTATTGGCTGTATAAATTGTATATATTATCTTTGATTAAGATCCATCAATTTACACAGTAGCTAACTCTTAAACTATTTTTATAGCTCATGTAAGCAGAAATTGACACTATAGGCACTCGGCGCCCCATGAGTGTTAAATATAGAACCCAATGCTGCCAGTAATCATCCAGTGAGCGTACTAAACTATCTCCAAAGCTTTCACGACGATCGGATCCAAGGTTTATAAAGACATGCACACATTCACACACACACACACACACACAGACATACTTTATTTTTAGCGCATTTTCGAGAAGTCGAATGCGCTATTGCACCCGTTTTGTCCGTCTGTCATCACCTTTGATCACAGCATCCATAAGTCCTAGACCCATGATGTATATATGTTTTTTGTATGTCCTGACCTGCCATTTGTGCATCAACACTCAGTTACTCGATCCGTTAAAAAACCCCGTTAAAACTACCAAAAAACTTTGCAAATCGAGAGGTAACACTGGCGTAGGGAACGGCCGCCATTGCCGGAAGTCGAATACACCATTTTTCAAGCAATCAAGAGTGGTGCGAAGGCGTGCAAAAGAATTAGTTTTTTTTTTTTTTTGTTGACGTCATTAGAATATGTGTAAAAGTTTAGAGAGTTTTACGTCATCATTTCTGGTGACTTGTAGTTAGATTAAAGAGAAAATAATTTTTTTTTAAATGTAAAGAAATGCGTTTTAAATAAAAAAAATGTCAGGTATATTCATTACACAAGAAAATTCATAAAAATATGTCTAAAATCTAAACACAATTACTGATAACTACATAATGCTGATATCTAACATAAGTACTGATACATAATACGAAAATGCGCTAACACGTCCTGGGTTCCAAAAGGGACCAGGCTTAACATGATTTTTTTTATATATCTAGATAAATAATGACATTAAAAGTTCCGTGGCCCAAATAACGCAAGATGCAAATTTTAAAACATTTGTTCTTTTTATTTTGGATCATATTTAATGTATAATCGATATTAGTCGAGACAGTAACACGTATTGCATTTTAATGTGGGCTATAAGGTATGCATGTATTAAGGTTGGAAAAGATCCATTCATTTTCCATGTAGCAAACGCATAAACTAATTTGTATATTAGAAATCTAAATTTTTAAAAATAGGGGCCTCCGTCCATCATGAATGTCAATGTTCAATTTGTTTTTCACACAAACCATTCCGTGAGAGCATCAAAAATTACCTAAGTTTCATCGTGATCGGAGGATTTTTTAAAATTTACAAACATTCATACATAGATTAATTTATATTAATATAAATTTTTATATACATAAGCAGATTATGACATTGAAAGGTACCCTGGCCCAGTAGGTGCAAGATGTAAATTTTGAAACTTTTGTTAATTTCAATCATAATCATATTTAATATATTAGTTACATTTGAATACACGATGTCATAGAATGGGAAATAAAATAAACGTTTACGAAAAGAGAATCAGGACCCCAAGCACGAGGAGATGAAGATTAAAGATTCAATTTAATATAGATTTTTAAAAAGGACTATCAAGGTCACTATACACCACGTTTGGTTATGATCCAATTTGTATACACCTTATATAGGCAAAAACAATATTAAGCGCTCCCAGGCCCAATTGGTGCAAGAGATTAACTTTAAAATACCTTTTAATTTCAATCGAAATCATGATACCGGTATATATTTCTTTCAATATCTTTCAAGGTTGTTAAAAATCAAAAACGCTTACGAAAATAAAGATTTTGGCCCCATCCCCCCGCTCCAAATGAATTGACATTAAGGGTTAAACGTAAGATGGTATTTTAATATGAGTTATAAAATATATCTTTACTAAGTTTGGTCAAGATCCGTTCATGTTCTACGAATCTAAAACTTAAACTAATTCGAATATAGCTCATTTATGAAAAAAAGAAAACATTAAAGGTTTCCGGTCCCCAATGCGTGTCAATTTTCAAAAGGTGTTTTTCTCACAAACTATCCCGGAAGCTACTACATTTTAACCGTGATCGGATGAATGGTTTAGTGGACTATATAAGGACAAAAATACATACACACATTAATTTTTAAATTATGTATATTCATTTTTTTCTGATGATCATTGTTCAAAAGAAAGAGATTGAATCTGAAATATATTTAATTTTGAAACTTCCGCCCCAAAAGAATAGACATTAGGGGTTGAACGCAGTATGGTATTTTAATATGGGTTATAAAATATTTATGTATTAAGTTTGGTCAAGATCCGTTTTTTTCCAAACTAATTTGAATATAGCTCATATAAGAAAAAAAACATTACGTGTTTCGGCCCCCCATGAGTGTCAAATTTCAAAAGTTTTTTTTCTCACAAACCATCACAGGAGCTACTACATTTAATCGTGATCGGATGAATGGTTTAGTAGCTATAAAGGACAAACATACATACATATATTACTTTTTATATTATATATATTGATTTTGTTCAGATGAATATTTGTTCAAAATTAAGAGATTGAAGCTGAAATATATTGATTTTTAAGACTTCCGTCATTTATGACGGGTAATAATTTAGTATATAATATAATTCTTAATGTATGTTTTGTAACGTCTGTCCATCACACTACATTTTTTAGAAAGCTGCGCAACAAAATTACTCAATAAATATATATAATTTGCAATTTATGTCCCGATGACGCTACTAATTTTAGAAAACAGCGCACCAAAAATGATTAAAATTGTCACTGGAAATAAATGAATAAAACAAAAATTAATAATATAAATTATATTTATGACGTTATTAAACTCAAAATTTCATAAAATGACCATAGCTTATATTTTATGTTTTTAATTTAAAAAAATATAGCAGTATTTTTAAGAGATATATTTAAATATAAGTAGTTCAATTTAATGTCAGTAATTTTAAATTTTATTATTGTTAAGTACAAACAATTATTATTTTTTAATATTATTTTCCTTATAAAAACTTCTGTTTAAAAATTTTACTAAACTTTTCTACCGATTAATCGTAAAATTTATCTTGAATTTCCGCAGCCCTAATTTTAATACATAACAGGAAAGGATGCTGACGTGAAAAGAATGAAAACGTTCATTTACATTCGTAATACGCGTATATCAAATTGTATATTCCATTAATTGAAAATATTTTAATATTTTCATTTATCCTGTAATAAGTTTTACTTCAAAGGATTCATGCTGAATAAACAGTTATTTGTTATTCATATTTATAAATAGTAACTTTTTTTGTGTGTTTTCAGTGCCCTATAGCCTTTTAATATGGGCTATCAGGTTTATACAAATTTTGGTTAAGACCCCTTCATAAACACAGTAGCAAACGCATAAAATTATTTTTATATTAATCATATTAGCATAAAATATTTATTATGGCGCCATTCATTAAAAAATGTAAAGTTGAAAACTCTTTTCAATTTTAATCTGCTCAATATAAGATATATTTGTCATTGTTTTGTCGAGTTCATTAATAATTTATAATCGAATGGGGAATAAAAACGTATAGGTTTAAGCAAAAAAAAAAGCATGTAGTGCCCCTGGCCGCGAAGGAATGATCATTAAGAGTTCAGTGCCGTATATTATTTTATTATTGTTTGTATCAATTGTATATATTATCTTTGATTAAGATCCATCAATTTGCACAGTAGCTAGCTCTTAAACTAATTTTATAGCTTATGTAAGCTAAAATTGACACTATTGGCACTCGGCGCCCCATGAGTGTTAAATATAGAACACAATGCTGCCAGTAATCATCAAGGAGCGTACTAAACTATCTCCAAAGTTTTTACGACTATCGAATTCGTGGTTTATAAAGGACATACACACACTCACACACACAGACACTAACACACACACAGAAATAATTTAATTTTTATATATCTAGATAAAAAATGACATTAAAAGTTCCGTGGTCCACTTAGTGCAGGAAGTAAATTTTAAAACATTTGTTCTTTTCATTTTGGATTATATTTAATTTATTATCGATATTTTTCGAGACAGTAACACGTATTGTATTTTAATATGGCATATAAAGTATGTATGCAATAAGTTTAGTAAATATCCATTCATTTTTCATGTAGCAAATGCATAATTTAATTTGTGCATAACTAATAAACATGGAAAAAATAGGGGCCCCCGGCCACCATGAATTTCAATGTTCAAATTTCTTTTTCACACAAACCATTCCGTAAGGGCAACCAACAAGTTCCTAACATTTCATCGTGATCGGAAGAATTGCTTAGTCAGCTTTAATGGACAAACATGCATACATGCATTTATTTATATAAATATAAATTTATATACATAAGCAAAACATGTTATTAAGGATCCCCTGGCCCAGTAGGTGCAAGATGTAAATTTTGAAACATTTGTTCATTTCAATTATGATCATATTTAATATATTTTTTTATTTGCTACATTTGTTGAGACCATGTCACAGAATGGGAAATAAAATATTAAACGTTTACGAAAAAATAATCAGGGTCCCCGGCTCGAGGAGATGAAGATTAAAGATTCAATTTACAATAGAATTTTAAAAAGGGCTATCAAGGTCATTATACACCACGTTTGGTTAAGATCCATTCATTTTCCAAGTCGTTAACGCTTAAACAAAATGTATATAACTCATTTTGGCAAAAACAATATTAAGGGCCCCCAGGCTCAATCGGAGCAAGAGATTAACTTTAAAATACCTGCTTATGTCAATCAAAATCACGATATATATTTTTTTCAATATCATTCAAGGTTGTATAAAATCAGAATGGAAATAAAGTGTTAAACGCTTACGGAAATAAATATTTTGGGCCCCCGGCCCCAAAGGAATCGACATTAGTGGTTGAACGCTGTATGGTGTTTTAATATGGGTTATAAAATTTATATATACTAAGTTTGGTCAATATCCATTCATTTTTCATTTTCACAGAACGTAAAATTTTAACCAATTTCTCACATAAGAAAAAACAAACATTTAGGCCTCCGGTCCCCCATGAGTGTCAATTTTAAAAAAAAATGTTTTTTACACAAACTATCCCGAAAGAGTACTCAACAATTTCCTACATTTTAATTGTGATCGGATGAATGGTTTAGTGAGCTATAAAGGAAATACATAAATACATAAATTTATGTTTATATTATATTGATTGACTTTCTTTTTCTGATGATCATAGTTCCAAATAAAGATATTGAATCTGAAATATATTTATTTTTAAAACTTCCGCTCCAAAAGAATGGACATTAGGTGTTGAACGCAGTATGGTATTTTAATATGGGTTATAAAATATATATGTACTAAGTTTGGTCAAGATCCGTTCATTTTCCAAACTAATTTGAATATAGCTCATATAAAAAAACAAACATTAAGTGTTTCCGGCCCCCCACAAGTGTCAATTTTCAAACAAATTTTTCCACAAAAACTATCCCGGAAGCTTTACATTTTAATCGTGATCGGATGAATGGTTTAGGGAGCTATAAAGGACAAACATACATACATACAATAATTTTTATATTATAAATATTGCTTTTTTCTGATGAACATTTGTTCAAATTTAAGAGATTGACGATGAAATATATTTATTTTTAAAACTTCCGTCATTTATGACGGTGATATACCCTAGTACAATAATAAAATTTAAACATTGGCTACCGGACTTATTAACAGAAGTATATTAAAC
This sequence comes from Radix auricularia, assembly GCA_002072015.1. Lineage (NCBI taxonomy): Eukaryota > Metazoa > Mollusca > Gastropoda > Lymnaeidae > Radix > Radix auricularia. The sequence continues at coordinate 1,184,546 of MUZC01000108.1, forward strand.
TAAATAAAGTATTCCTGAAAACGTTTAATTATTTTTTATTGCAAAATGCATATGCTATATTCATTTCTCTGTAATGGGAATGAAATAGGCAGTTTCTCACATTAATATTTGTCATTGTGTAACGTTGGTTCATTAAAGGACGGTTTTATTGTTTGTTTGTTTGTTTTTTTTGTTTGGTTTTTCTGTTGTTGTTTTTTTTGTTGTTGTTGTTTTGTTTTAAATGTTGAATATAATTTCTTTATTTTTTACAAATCAAATCTTGTGCATTTGTGTGGAATATAATTTACAAAATGTGATGCCTTATTTGCAATTGGTACTCAAAAAATAATTTCGATCCTTTCTAATATTATACCAATTCCATAAAGCCGTATATTAAAGTCGTAAAATACTGACCTTTATACAAAAAATTCAAATATTTGTTCCATATTAAAGCAACTATTAATAAGTTTTAAAAATGATGATATTGTTGGTCCAGTATTTCAAATATTTGTTCTATATTAAAGCATCTATTAATAAGTTTCAAAAATGATGATTTTGTTGGTCCAGTATTTCAAATATTTGTTCCATATTAAAGCAACTATTATTAAGTCTAAAAAATGATGATATTTTTGGTCCAGTATTTTATGAGAGGAAATTATTTTATTCCAGAAAATTTCTCTTACCGTTTTCGTGTAAGCACGTTGCCCATTTTGTTGATTTCTTTTTATTACGACTGCTTTAGTTACTTTCAAGTACTTCTGAATGTACATTTCATATATTACAATTTCAATGTAGCTCGTTAGCGCTATATACTAAGTAAATTTTGCCTTTTTGAAGGGGGGTGGGTAGTGCCATATGTACTTTATCTCATAGACACAGTTACATTAATGTATTACTTTAAATTGTATTGTGACGCAGTGTCGTATATATTTATGACTAGCAGACCCGGTCGTGCGTTGCAACGATCTCAGTAAAAATGACTATTTAAGAATCCAATGAGTATTATGTTTTAAAAACGATTATGCCAGAAACCGACTCGGAAGTGTGAAAAAAGTCAAAGTTTCATAGCAAATGGATAAATAAAATAGTAATTTAAAAGCTTAAAAAAAAGAAAAAAAACGACATTAAAGGACCAGGCTCTAAAATAAGTGATAATTAGTATTCAAGCTATGTTTCTCAATAATGTGTAAAATTGATTTGGGAATTAAATTATTAACGTGCATTACAAAAAAATTTGGGGAAGCCTACCCGAAGGAAGAACATAAAGAGTTCAATTCCCTATAGTAATTATTTATAGACTCTTGAGTTTTTATAAGCCAAAAAAGACATTAAGGGCCCCAGGGCCCTTATACGGCAAGATATAAAGCTCAAAACGATCTCAGTAAAAATGACTATTTAAGAATACAATAAGTGATGTTTTAAAAACTACTATGCCAAAAACCTACACAAAATTGTGCAAAAAAAAGTCCAAGTTTCCTAGCAAGCAGATAAATAAATTAATAATAAAAAGCTTTGAAAAAAAAAACGAAATTAAGGGACCGGGCTCTAAAATAAGTGATAATTTATTATTTTTTTATCGCCATTGTATTCAAGCTTTGTTTCTCAATATCGTGTAAAATTGTTTGGGGAATTAAATTGTTAACGCGCATTACAAAAACATTTGGGTACGCCTGCCCCGAGGGAATGGACATTAAGAGTTCAGTTCCTTATAGAAATTATTTATAGACTCTTTAGTTTTATGTACTAAGATTGGCAAGATCCGTTATTTTCTTAGTAACTAAAGCTAACACTAATTTTTTTAAAGGTAATATAAAGGAAAAAACGACATTTAGGGGCCTCTGTGCCCATTAAGCGCAAGATGTCAATTTCAAAAAGCTGTTTTAATTCAGTTTCATCATTGACATATTTCTCTAGATTGTTAAAAATTGAATGGGGAAAATATCTTAAGCATATACCAAAAACAGACATTCGTGGCCCCCGGCCCAAAAGTAAATTACATTAGAAGTTTAGTGCCCTAAAGCATTTTAATATGGGCTACCAAGATTTTGTTAACAAATTTTGGTTAAGATCAATTCTTTTACAAAAAACCTAACGTATAAACTTAATTAAAGAAAAAATGACACGATGGGGCCCATTCAGTGCCAGATGTACAGTTGAAAACACCTGTTCATTTCAATTTGCATGATAATGGATATATTTTTCATTATTTGTCAAGATCTTTAATTAAAAATTGAATGGACAAAATGTCTTAAACATTAACCACCCCCCACCTAAAAAAAAGACATTTGGCACCCCCAGCCCCGAAGAATTAATTATTAAAAATTCGGGACCACCGGCGCCCCATGTGTGTTTAATTGACGAAGAAAGTTACCTGTTAACTTCCTGGGAGTGTACGCAATAGTCTCCAAAACTTTCATTACGATCGAATACATGGTTTAGTCAGCAATAAAGGACATGCACACACACACACATTCACATATACATATTTATAGATATAGGGGGATAGCACATTAAGGGGCCCTCAGCCACATTCGGTGCAAGATGTCAAGTCCAAAATCTGTTCATTTTATTTCAGTTTCACATCATGGATATATTTCCCGAGATCGTTCAAAGATGAATGGAAAAATATCTTAATCATTTACAAAAAAGACATATGGGGCCCCTGGCTCCCAAAAAATGACATTAGAAGTTCATTGCATTTAAGTAATTTTATATGGGCTACCACATTTTTGTATACAGAGTTTGGTTAAGATCCACTCATTTACTCAGTAGGTAATGTATTCACTAATTTTATATTGCTCATAAAAGGAAAAAAACGCTATTAAGGGCCCTGGGGCCCATTCAAGGTAAGATGTCAATTTCAAATATTCTGTTCATTAGAATATGGATACAAAGGGATTAGTTTATCATTATTTGTCTAAACCTTTAATAATTAAATTGGGGAATAAAATGTCAAATCGTTTACAAAAACAGGTATTTTGGGCCCCCCACAGCCCGAAGGAGCTACCAGAAGTTAAGGGCCAATTGGTATTTTAATATTGGCTATCAAGAATATAGTTGCAAAATTTGATTAAGATCCATTAATTTATCATCTACATAGCGCTTAAACTATTTTTATATAGCTCATATAAGCAAAAAATGACATTGTGGGCACCCGGCGCCCCTTTAGTGTTAAATGGAGGAAAAAAATAACAGTTACCATTCTGGAAAGGGTACTCAATGGTCTGAAAAATTTTCATAACGATTGAATACATGGTTTAGTCAGCTATAAAGGACATACACTCTCACACACACATTTATATAGTAATAGATATAGAAGGGAAAACATATTTAGGGGCCCCCGGCCACATTCAGTGCAAGATGTCAATTTAAAAAATCTGTTCATTTTAATTCCGTTTCATTATGGATATATTTATTGAGATCGTTAAAAAATGAATGGGAAAAATATCTTTAAAATTTTCGAAAAAGACATGGGGGGCCTCCCCCCCCCCCGGCCCCGATGAAATGGACATTAGAAGTTCATTGGCCTTAATTATGTTAATATGAGCTACAGAGTTTTGTATACAAAGTTTGGTTAAGATCCATTCATTTACTCAGTAACAAACGCATAAACTAATTTTACATAGCTCATAAAAGCAAAAAAA
>MUZC01000108.1:1189204-1205699 GCA_002072015.1 Radix auricularia
GTGTTGTTTTGTTTTGTTTTTTGGCGGGGGTGCGGGTAAACATTTTCGATATATATATTTAGATAAAACATATATAAAATTTTAGCAGAGTGTTTTATGTGAACATACGATTGAATATCTTTTTAATATTAATAATTTAAATGTTCTTGATTCATATATTTTTGTGTGTCTTTTTTCTATACTAATGATAGCCTAATCCCTTAGTCAATTATCATTAAGTCTCAAACTTCTCATATAAATAGAAGGTTTTAATTGTACAGACTCATAACTTATCATTAATTAACAAAATATGACATAAGTAAGTTTAAATAATGTATAGTAATATCGTTTTCTCTCATATTTGCTAAATGAATATACTATATCATAGGCTACCTGAATAATGGATAAATTACAACCAAAAAGACTTTCGTCATAGGCTACGTTACTAATGTATAAATACAACCAAACTTAGCACATATAACCCGTACAAAAATTATATACATAATTGAAATCATTAAGCCCACACCATCGTAACAGTGGTACCAAATGAATTATTTTTTGTTATAATGTAAAATCAATTTTTCTCTTAATTTTTTTTATTAATAATAGTTTAAAAACAAAACTACTTATTTTGTGAATCTTAAATTTAACTTGACAAAAAAATATATCCAGTTCCTAATAATAGAAAAAAGCAGAGGCATAAAAACAACAATGTAGTGTGTTGTGAAATTTTTAAAATATTATGTCTCATTGGAAAACAGAAATAAACAATGACTTTCATCACTTAATGAAAAAGAAACATTGTAGATATTGGATGCTATTAGTAAATAGGACGTTTCATAAAGAATATAAACTATGAAAATAATCTTAGTTTATTTTGTACGGGAATTTCTTTAATATTTCTTTTTTGTTTTGTTTTGTTTATGGATAAATTAGCCTTTATTTGTTAAAATTCTTTTAGCGTGTGAAACGCAACATGTGTTTTATTCCAAATACCATTCTTTGCCCTGGCGGCTCTATAGCTATGAGTTATATTGCTATGAAGTTTTTAAATTACATTTGTAGATTAGAAGATTTTAAGTTTACTCCACCCCCCCCCCATCCACGATGCTCGTAATTGCACGCAAAATTGTCTAAATATTATAGAGTAAAGTTGTTATATTTATATAAAATATATGTTGAATGCTCAATAATAAATTCAGGACAAAATTTTATATAATGCAACTATAAATGCTAACTTAAATCATCGTACACAGAGGGATACTTAACAAACAATAGATGTTTTATTTTAAACTTAATAATACATTTTTTAAAGGCAGAACACTAGGTTTCATAGAAGCTCGAAAATAGTATGAATTTCCTTGCGTTCATTATCAGATATTAGAAATTTCATCTGAAATCTAATCAAATGTAACAAATAAATTGTGCTATAACTTGTTAAAGTGTTACATTTCAAAAGACGTCCCCATGCGTCACCAGTGACTCTAAATGGACGCATCTCATAGACAAAATCTATACATCGGCAAAAAATCTCACAAAAACACGAACTGGTTTGATGAACATTGGGTCTAGATGAAACCTGTAACTGAAGCCAAAATAAAAGCTCTTATGGCTTACAAGTAAAAGCCTATACATGGCAGAGTGCAAGCCTTATAAACAGCTAAGTCATTTGCCCAAAAATTTGCAAGTAAATATGCCAATACCTACTGCCTTAACCTCTGTTCCAGAATACAATCAGCTGCAGACACGGGCATCGCAAAAGTCATGTACGAAAACATCAAAATAGGCAACTAGCCCCTTGAAGTCCAAAGTTGCTCCCCTAAAGTCCAAGAGGGGAGAAATTATCCAAGACCAGGTAGCACAGCTAAAACGGTGGGTTTAGAATTATCTGGAATTTTATTCAAGTTACTACAGTCTCCAGTACCGCTCTAGATGACATCCCCGATATGCCACTCATGGAAGAACTTGATGTCGTGCCCACACAGGAAGTGCTGAGCAAAGGAAATGACAGTCTAGCTGGTGGAAAAGCGCCTAGGAATGATGTCATACCACCAGAGACTCTAAAGAGTGGTAAGACAGCTTTACTCCAACCATTGCAAGAGATGCTGTCCCTCTGCTGGGATCAGGGATACACCCCCAAGACCTAAAGGATGCAAATATAGTGACATTTTATAAAATTGTGATATGAGTGATTGCAATAATTATCGCGGCATTTCACTCCTTTGTATTGTAGGAAAGGCCTTTGCCCATGTCATACTAACTAGTTTACAGAGCCTAACATCCCGTGTCTATCCAGAATATCAGTGCGGTTTCCGGTCTGTTCGGTCTACCAAAGACATGGCTTTTTCCATACAAAATGAGGAGAGCAGCAGATGCCGCTATACAGTGTTTTTGTGGACCTTACATAAGCCTTTGATTTAGTCAGTCGAAACGGGCTATTCTGAATCCTGGCAAAAATAGGCTGTCCCCCTCACCTACTTGCCATCATCAGACAGTTCCATGAAAATTTGCAAGGCACAGTGCAGTTCGATGGAGCTAAGTAAGAAGCTTGAAAAAATAAACAGCAGGATTTGCAAGTCAGCTGCCACAATGGCTAAACTAAATAAGCGGGTCTGGCAAAACACCAAGCTAACGCAGAAAACTAAACTGTGTGTCTATCGAGCCTGTGTCACCAGTACACTACTATACGGGAGTGAGAAGGGGACAACTTTTAAATCCCAAGAGCCCAAGCTTAATAGCTTCCATTTGAGATGCCTGCGTCGCACCCTTGGTATTAAATGGCAAGACAAAGTGCCTAATAGTGAGATCTTAATTCGTGCCAATACCCACAGCATGTTCTCAATCCTTAGTGAAAGACTCCTGAGATGGCTAGGACATGTTAAAAGAATGTGCCCTGGCCGCATCCCGAAAGACCTCCTATATGGTTAACTTGTTTCGGGAATGAGGACAACAGGTCAGCCACGCCTGAGATTTAAAGATGTCTGTCAAAGGGAGATGAAAGCAGCCAAAATACATACAAGTGAATTGGAGTGTAAGGCAGGATTCAAATCTACGTGGCGCACACTTGTCAAAGAGGGTGTCATTGTAGCCGAGGAGCAAAGAATGTAGGAGGCTGCAGACAGAAGAGCTTGGAGAAGGGCTAAAACATTTGGAAGCACAAAACTCTTGTGTAAAAAATGTGGTAAAGACTGTCACTCAAGGATATGACTGCACAGCCACTCGAGAAAATGCAACCCAACCCAACGGTGATGCACCATGTCTCGTGATACGGAAGGATGCCGAATATACATTTCCAAATTAGTTTAGACTTATCCTAACATTTAAAATTAAGAGTTTGAAACTCCACTTTAAGTAATATTATATGCTTGCAAGAAATAAAACCTGCAATATAGAAAACTAGGAAACCTTAAGGATTTTTTAAATCCAATTTTTAAAAATTCAGTACTATTTAGTACTATTTTACGGCACTTTTTAACAAGTGTAACATTTATATCTAGTACAGCTTTTTATGAGAATCTAAAAGATCTAAAGACCCAATTCTCATGATACACTCCAATTTTATTAATATTTAAGTCTTAGAATGAACCAGGTGTACAATCCAATTTTGTTTCATGTCTAATCAAATTATTTTCTTGATAGATATCTTCTTCATTTATAAATTGTTGGTATTTTTTTTTTTTTTTCAATATGATTCATTTTGGGAATTTATGAGATTTATTTTTTAAAATCAAGCAATCAGTGCTGAGTGAAAAGATTTGATTGCATTTTTTAAAATATAAATATTAGCATACATAATAAAAATTAAATAAAGGTCCATGAATTAAACCGTATAAAATTTTAGCTTTAGTTGTAAAAATGTCAATCACGTGTCGCTTTTAAATATTTGAAAGTATATAGTAAAAGCAAAAAAAAAAATGCAACCAAGACGATTAGCCATTTTTAATAAAATAATTAATTACCAGTAAAAGTCATTGCAATTGATTTTTTCAATACCGTTGTAAAGCTAAAATGTGAACAATGCTATTTGATTTTTATTAGCATCATTTTTGTATACTCACACAATCTGCTATTATCTCAAAACTATTAATATCAATGATAATGAACGTTTCTCTAGAGACTCAGTAAGCAATGCTTGAGCTATTCTTTATCAAACGTTTTAAAAACTCAATTCCTAGGAAAAATGCCATACACAGTGCTATTTCAACATAAATAATCGTATAGCTTGATTGAAAACTCTTGAAAATTTGAAAGCCAGAGTTTATTTTAGTAAACATAAAAAATAATAAGAAAATATTGTGTTGAAATAAATTGGATTTACTATTAAACAACTGAGAAAAAAAAATATGTGTATCCAAGTATTCCTTAGATTTTTATCATCGAATATTGCAAACAAAATTAAATGAATTACAAACAAATAAAGTGCCTTAGTTCGGTATCAAACACATTATGTTATTCTTTAAACTCAGCAGTACATTGTTAGTTTTAAACAACTTATATTATTAACTCTCGTCTCTTGGTTCGTTCGTCCGTCAGGTCGTCTGTCGGGCGGGCGTAAAAACAAAGGTAAAAAATTATCAATTTCCGTAATGCTATCGAGCTGAAATTTTGCACATAGACTTGTGTCACCCATCAATGCATTGTATCAAAAGTTCAGATCGATCGAATGTGCTGTAATTAACTAAATGCACATTTAGTTTATCTCTATATAAATGTATGGCAGCCTACTGTTGTTAACACTCACCTGTTTGCTGGAGTTCGCTCCAGCCATGGGTGACCACGCCTCCACAGCCTTAGTTATGGTATGTGCTTAGAGGAACATTATCTTCAACGCCTGGACAAAGGTGATGCTTATGACCTGAATAAACACACCATGACAAACACAGAGTTACACATGGATATGGATGGTGAAACTGTGGGGTCAGGATGGGCCAGTAATTATAAGACCTTGACAGACAAGTACTCACATGACATGTTTACACGTTGGTCGAGTTACGGAGACCAAAAGACATATAAGGGCTTTACTTATTGGTTACTACTAATGACATTGATAATGGTTCGGAACATCGTGAAAAGCCTATTTAGCCATATGGGTGGAAATAGCTGGTGCGCGGGGGTATTAATAGAAACAAAGTGTAACTCTAGATTTAAGGAAGTAGAGATTAAAGGAGGCCAGGGTTAAATTGACACCAGTTGGAGTTCAAATATAGCCATCTGGGAAATGCCATCTAGGCTTGCGTTAGTGCAGATAAGTAGGTACGATGGTAACCTGGGTCGCCTTTTGTTTAGGATGGGGGTCAAACGGTACATACCACCGTAAAAACAATGGCAATTTTTTGGTATATTTAACCCTTAGATATGAAATGAGGGGGACTGGTCTTGATAAGGGGCGTGTTAAAATTTTGGGGTCCGGGTGACTTCATATCATTCCATTGATTGACGAGGTGTTGCTTAGATGCACGAAAATTTTGTTCAGTATTAGGTTTATGTTTGTGAAGCCCATAATTTAACAGGTCCCAGTAAGGGGACGGTAATAATACATATGAGGTCCCACTATGGGGACATAAAATATGCATAACAGGTCCAAGTATGGGGACGGTAATAATACATATGAGGTCACACTATGGGGACAGAAAATATGCATAACAGGTCCCAGTATGGGGACGGTAATAATACATATGAGGTCCCACTATGGGGACAGAAAATATACATAACAGGCTTCAGCATGGGTATTGTAAAGATTTTTAAGAGAGAAATGACAGGTCTATAGTATGTTCCATGCACTATGTGGACATCAAAGATAAATTGGGCAGTAATTATTGAATGAAAAAAATTACTCCGTATAGGGTACAATGATGAGAACAAGGGCTATAGGCGCTAAAAGTTTTCTTTGTTTTCTTTTCATATGTATATATTGTATAATTTAAAAAAGGTGATTGATATTGCATATTGCTGATAACATGCATGTTAAAACTTAATTAAATGGAAAAGACGTAAACAAGGTAAGGGTTAGCCTGACCGGACGTAACAAAACAGCGAACATTTCGGCAAAGAGCCTTTATCAACGAACATACAATACACAAATAAAACGAAAATAAAAATAAAAAAGAAGGAACTTAGCTGCGGTGAAATCCAAAGTATCCAAAAAAAGTGAAACTGAGAGATGACAGAGCGAATATATATAGGAAAGCAGAGAGTGGGCGAGGTAAACGCCTAGGTGGTTAAAGAAAAGACAATATTCATCCCATGTGGGGCGAGTGTACCGTAATTTTCTATTAATCTGTTTTCAATCTGGACTCTCGTGGGTGTGTTAGCATCTAGGATGCACATCTTTGACAGAGACTTGGGAAAGCCTTCTTTTTATCTGCTTCCCAAAATTCACAAGGATGGCAACCCTGGTAGACCCATTGTCTCAGCTTGTTCGTGTCCTACTGAACACATTTCTGAATTCCTTGATGGTGTCTTCCAACCTTTAGTGGCATCACTCCCTACATACATTAAAGATACCAATCATGCCTTAATGACATTCGAGTCACTCACCATCACTCCAGACACAAAACATTATCTATTCCTCCTTTATGTATCTTCCCTTTATACATCTATTCCCCACAATGATGGCCTTCTGGCTGTGCAATATTTTTTGGACAGGCAACCCCACCCCAGTATACCCACACACGCCTTACTACGGCTGGCTGAATTAGTTCTAACCCTCAACTCGTTTGAGTTCAATGGCCAGTTCTTTGACCAAATCAGTGGGGTCGCTATGGGGACAAAAATGGGACCAAGCTATGCTTGTTTGTTTAAGGGCCACTTTGAACACAGAGTAGAACAGGAATACACTGGTTGCCTCCCTGAATTCTACAAGAGGTACATAGATGACGGTATCGGGGTGACTAATATGGAGAGAAGTCAACTGGACACTTTTATTAACTTTGTTGACTCCTTCCACCCATCCATTAGGTTCACCTACCAAATTTCTGAAATCTCTGTCAATTTCCTGGATATCACTGTAACTCTCCAGAAAAACTGCCTCCTCACCTCGGCCTACTTCAAACCCACAGACATCCACTGTTATCTTCTCTACCCTTCTTCTCATCCCAAAACTTGTAAGGACTCCATTCCCTTTTCTCAACTTCTTCGACTCCGTAGACTGTGTCAATCTCAGGAGGACTTTTGGGAAAAGGCTTTGGAAATGGTGGAGTTTTTTTAGACAAAGGTGTTATCCTGAAGCCACACTTCAACATGCGCTTCAGCGGGTCAATAACGTCACTCGTGCCGACGCCTTTTTACCACGCAACCGTGATACCAACCAAAGGAGCAAGCTGGTTCTTACTTACCATCCACACAACATCAAAGCCAAAGAAATATTCATAAAAAACCGAGCTATCCTCCTTGCGGACCCTGAGACGAACAACATATTCTCCACCCCACCCCTAATTGTATTTAGGAGGGACAGAAACCTACGTGATCTTCTGGTTCGCACCCGCCTCCCCACATCACCCAACCATCTGGGTACCATACCATGCGGCCGACTTCAGTGTAAGACATGTCCTTTTGTTGTGCAGGCCGAACATATAAACTTCCCTAAGGGGTTATTTGTGATTAAGGATGGTTTCGCCTGCGCTAGCCGCAACGTTGTCTACACCATTGTGTGTAAGCGCTGTCCTTTGAAATACATAGGAGAGACGGGACGATCTTTGTCGTGCCGAATGTCTGAACATATTAGGGCGATTACACAAGATAAACAGTGTCCCGTCTCCCGTCACTTCAATGGACGCGACCAAATGGGTGTCAAGGACCTGGCAGTCACTGCTATTGTCTCGTGCACAAACACACCCACGAGAGTCCAGATTGAAAACAGATTAATAGAAAATCACGGTACACTCGCCCCACATGGGATGAATATTGCCTTTCTTTAACCACCTGGGCGTTTACCCCGCCCACTCTCTGCTTTCCTATAAATATTTGCTCTGTCATCTTTAGTTTCACTTTTTTGGATACTTTGGATTTCACCGCAGCTAAGTTCCTTCTTTTTTTATTTTTATTTTCGTTTTATTTGTGTATTGTATGTTCGTTGATAAAGGCTCTTTGCCGAAACGTTCGCTGTTTTGTTACGTCCGGTCAGGCTAACCCTTACCTTGTTTACGTCTTTTCCATTTAATTTTGTATAAGCCTGATTGCAGTCCTACCCCTCATTTTGTTTACATGTTAAAACTTAAAATGTGGATTATTTTCGTTTTTGCTTTTAGGGATATAAAAAGCATGCATTTGGGTAATAATCACCTTTGCTATCCTCCAAAATGGGGTAGTGTAGTCTTAATGTCGTACAAACCCTGGGACTAGAACAACCGGATGGTTTGTCTCATAGTACATAACTTGATAAGTTTTGTGCAGTTATGAGATTTAAGGTTTTTGAATTGTACCATTTTTTTTTACTGAAGTATTATAATTATATAGAAAATATTTCTTAAGTAATTGCAACTATTGTTACTATCACTAAATTTTAATATTATTAATCATTGATATGCGTGTTTGTAAAGCAGGGATGGGGACACACCATAACATCACCACCGTATATAGCGTGTAAACTCGCGACATTTTTGCTAAGGTCGCTCGTGAGGAGGGGGTGTTACAGTCAGATGTTATGGTGTGATAATGACTTAAATGTGGTACATAAGTGTAGTGTGCGCACCAGGCTATTGTGCGTCTTACAAACAAAGACGCACAAGGAATGAAAGGATATGGAGAGCGAATGTTGGTTTGAGGTGTTATCAACATGAAGATTAGTATTTTTTGGGTTTGTTAATGATAGTAAAAGAGTATTGATATTGTTATACGGAATAAACTTACAGATTTATTTCGATAGTATTTGACTTCCTTGACTTTAGCCTGCATTTTCAAAGGACTGTGGTCTCATTATTCTATAACCGTTATTAACTCATTCACTGATATGTGTGGCTAAGGGCGGAACTCGATCCCCTAGACAACGAATTCGCCACAACCCGTCCCCTGTAAATATTTGCGCTCGGTGCATCTTATTTGGAAGAAGATGAAGATATTTAGTTCGTACTCATATATAAGGGATTTATAGTCAAAAACTTTGTTTTTTACAGGTTTCATATTTTAAATGCTATTTTCGTTTTTATTTCTAAATATTTCAGTAGTAGAAATTATGTAGTTAATGTTACTTTTATTGATTTTTCTCATTTATTCATACATTTATAACTGAGCTGCAATGAAATGAAAAAAAAAATTGATGATCACTGTATTGTTTCTCGTAAGATTGCAATTATACGAATTTACACTACCTCCTGAAATGAAAGCTAATATAATGGTGTCGGATGAAAAAGGGATGTAAGTATTTATTAAGATTTTCGAGAAAAAGAACGAAAAGTATCTACCATTTAAAAAAGTGAAAAGCATTGAGATGTATTTCATATTCAGAAATTTCCTGAAATAAGAAAATAAGGAGTGGACTTAATTATAAATGAGAGTACTTAATAATTGTATAAAATTGTATTACATAACCACAAACATAATACTTTTTGTTGCCGATGTTGCTTTTTAAAAAAAAAAATTAATTCAAATTCTGCATTCATATCCACAGGCCCGTTATAATTGAAATAAACAACAAGATATACAAAGTTCCATTGTCACTATTTGAGAAAATGAATATTTCCAAGATAATATGTAAAGGAACTTCGATTAGCTGTCGACTGATTAAGATCTTAATAGAAGTTCCTTTATACAAAACATGTTCTTGTGACAAGAATGAGCTCAGCTGTTTTAATATTATGTGTCAGATGGCATATGAATGCTTGAGATTTTTCAAGGTGTGTTTGGTTTACAAAACGATATTTAAGTATTGAAATTCATTTACACATTTTAGAAAATTGTAAATGTTTTCTAATTTTTTTTTACTTGCTTTGATTAGACACTAAAAAAATACATTTATACATTAATTTTCTTACAACGAGTTTATTTAACTTATTTAGATTTTTTTTACAATTTTCAATCTGTTTCCATTTAATGGTTTAACGGGGTGTGGCGGTCAAACGGGCTAATATCCCGGGTTGCACTTTTTCTCGTTGTTAATTACCTTCTAAAAATTGTTTAAAGTAATATGAGCATTTTGACGAAATCAAAACAAAAAAAAAAGTCAATTAACAAATTGATAAAAGAAATAAAAGAAAAATCCTAAAATATATGTATGTTTCTACTGTAAAAACTTTAAATTTGATTTTAGATATAAATACCCCTGATGCTTAAGCTACTGAAATGATAGACTTTAATATTTTGAGAAGATGAATGTTAGCTGATGTTAATTTAATTGATTCTTCAAATTTGAAAGCCTTTCCTGTTATAGAAACAACAATTACTGTACTCTAATCAATTTAAACTTACCAATTGAACGCTTCAGTTGGCGCTTATTTGGTGGCAAAAAATTCATCATTCATAATTAGCTTCTCAAAATGAAAAAAAGTGAAAATAAAATTCAAAGCCGTGTATACTGGTCATAAAACTGACCTTTTTTAGTCAAAGTCTAAGGGAAAAGTTTAGAGGGGTCGGTTTACGAGCGGGTCATATGTGATTTCTACATGTATATTGAATACCGGTGTTGTTATAGTAGATAACCGAGGTCCTGCCTGTTGGTCTCCGAGAAAAGCATAAAATTTAAACTTTTCAAATTAAAAATACGAAAAGGTGTAAGTGGTGGTTATAAACCAATATATTGATCACTTTTAATCGTTAGATGGTGATAGCATAGGGCCTAAAACAATATGCTTTTTATTTTGTTTACTTTTTGCTATACCGAAAATCTCACGTCACAGTAGAAAATAGATTCTAAAAGATTTTAGTTTGTTTTGTGGACATTTAGAAATAATGTTTTTAAGGCGTTGAGTAAATTATCATTAAATTAATATGACAGTTATTAAAAAAAGAAACTAATTCAATTGAGTTAAGACACGGAAAAATTTTCAAACAAGAAAACAACTCAAATTTAGGACAAAAATGATGAATATTCAGACTACTCCTCACACTTGAGTGACTCAAATGTAGTATCGGAGGGGAAAAATACGAAAAGTATTTGCGCTTTGGGTTTATATGTGTCATTTTTAATGATTAACCCAGACCGCAATGTGTAATATGAAGCGATGAACCCTGCGAAAATTCAAAGACATCTTAAAATTACTCATGTCTTTTCGAAGAAACCATTGGAAATTTTACTGTGCAAAAAAACATTTACTTGATCGTCAGAATACCTGCATGCGACAAGCAATATACTTCAAGGAAAAATCTTTAAGAGTTTTCATTTTTGGTGGCTTTCCCAGTTGCACATACCAAAGAACCTCACACAATTTCAGTAACTCTTACAGTGCCAGCTTTATGGATATATAACGAGAGATGTTTGACGAAGCTTATCAAGGAAACTGAAAAAATGCGAATTTCAACGATACAATTCAACTACCTTTTTCTTTCACATAAGCCGACGTCGATTGTAGACAATGAGCTATTCAATAGGTTGAATCGACTGATGTTTCCAGCCTGTCTCAAGTTATGGCTTATTTTAGATATGTCTGGATGTTTGAAGTTTAGGAAAGATTTTTTTTTTTTGAAATATTAGTCTGGGCGGACAGCTAGTGACTTTTTGATGTCCTTGAAAACTAAATGAAAGCCAAGATTATCCTATTGTACTTGTGTGTCGGTGTTTGCACTGATGGTGCTGCAGCATTAGCTGGACAATATAACAGACTTGTGGAAACTTATGCAAGCTAATCTGCCAACAGCCACATTTTGTAATCTATTTTTTTTTATCTCTGTGGCGCATTCATTCCCATGTCCAAACACCCTTGGAAAGAGTAAATTGCTGCAACATGCAAGGCATTATAAAGACTTAATGCAAACAAAAAAAGAAACCAGTCCAAATATTATTTAACTATTTTGAGATATTTCTAAATTATTATAAAAAAGCCACAGTCAGATAAAATGCCTAAAATAACGAAAAGAAGCGATGATTTAAAAAAAAAATATGTGTTTCACTTTTTGAAACATTTACTATCTGAAAACATGCACACTATAAAGACAATTAATTATGGCAGATATAATTTACAAACGCTATGTTTAAAATTTAATTGACCCTGCAATCAGGGTTACAGATAAGTAGATGAATAATATGTAAACGGGTTGTGAGTTAGCCTGACAGAACGTAACGAAACAACGAACGTTTCGGCAAAGAGCCTTCCTCAACTAACAAATAGTACACAAATAAAGAAAAAAATAAAAGTAAAAACATTGCTGCACAGAATCCAAAAAGTAAATGAGAGCAATAGTAAGAAGAGAGTAGTGTGAGCTTATATAGGAAAGGAGAGCGTGGGTGTGGCCAATCAATTAGGTTGTCAGCGCAAACACAACATTCATCCTATAGGGTGTAAGGGTCTCATAATCTCGGGTAAGTCTATCCTTTATATTGACCCTGCTGGGACTTAAATTCATTCATTTGACACCGATCTGTGGCCTGTGATCGTTATAAACTAATGAGCGTATCTCAATTTTTTTCCCCGTGCACTTAGACCAGCTAATTTTTTCCGGGAAAAAACCACACCCCTCCCGAGGATGACTTGTTGCTTTTAAATACACAAAGGAAATCCACATGGACACAATCGCTGGTTAATCCAAGGCTCTTGTCTTATATATCAAGAGCATCGAAAATGAATTAAAAAACCTCGTTACCATGACTCTGTCATTTCAAACAGTTTAAATTGGAGTTGAAGGTTTCATATTTTCCCAATTGTGCAGCCGGAATGGACATTGTCATCAAACTGCCCGACAAAGGTGGAGAAGTCGTTGTGTGGAATAGAAATTAGTACATCAAATAAGCCCAGAGACAGCTGGAGAACACACAATTCTATCAACAGAGAACTGCGGACCCCATCATAAAAATACAACACTACCTTAAAGAAGACCACTGATGAGTTGATAACTGAATCCGCTCTCCCTAAATCAGCTCCCAGGATGCACATTTTTCACAGTGACCATGGTGAGCCATCATTTTATCTCTTTCCAAAAATTCACAAGGATGACAACCTAGGGCCGTTTTAAAGCATTGGCCCGTTGGGCATTTTCCCGGGGGTCCACGAGCATATGGGCCCAAAGGGAATATGTTTATATATATTTATTTTTATTGTTAAGTGGGGCGCGCACTCTTTCTTTGCACAGGGGCCAAACAATATTATTTTGCTCAGGGGCCGAAAATAGTATAAAGACAACCCGGGTAAACCCATTGTCTCAGCATGTACTTGTCCAATGGAATTTGTTGATGGTGTCTTCCAACCTATAGTGGCATCCATTCTTACATATATTAAAGACAGCAAACTTGCCTTATTGACTTTAAACTCCCTAAGCGGATTAAAAGCATAATATTTTCCTCTTTGGTTTATGTTCTCTTTATGCAACTGTTCCTCACAACGATGGCCTTCTGGCTGTGCAATATTTTCTGGACAGACATCCCCACCCCTATATACTTACGCACGCTTTAATGTGGTTGGTGGAATCTCTCCTAAACACAACTCGTTTGAGTTCAATGGCCAGTTCTTTGATCAAATCAATGGGGTCAATATGAGGACCAAAAGTGGACCATGGTATGCTTGTTCGATCATGGGACATTTTGTTCATAGATTGGAACAATAGTGACTCGTTCACCTCCCCGAATTCTATAAGAGGTACTCTGATAACGAGACTGGGGTAGCTAATATAGAGAGAAGTGTTTTGGACACATTTAATAATTTTGTAGACTCTTTCCACCCCTCTATCAATTTCACTTATCGAATTTCGAGACTGACTTATATTCCTGAACTTTACTGTAATTCTCCAGAAAATCTACCTCCTCACTTGAAATGGTAGAGTTTTTTAGACAAAAGTCGTACTACAATCTACGTTTCAGCGTGTCAAAAGATTCTCTCGTTCTGAAACCTTTGAAATACGCATTAGTGACAGTAGTGAGAGGAGCAAACTTGTTCTCACATATCAATCCCACAACATCAGGGCAAACGAAATCTTTCTTTGAAAAACCACGCCGTCCTCCTTTTGGACCTTGAGACGAACAACTTATTTTTCGTCCCACCCCTAATTGTATTTAGGAGGGACACAATTATGCTTGACCTGCTGGTCCATTATCGTTTTTCCATTCCAACCAACCATCTGGGGACTAAACTATACGCCAGTCAAAGGTGTAAGATATGTTCTTTTATTACCAAAATAGACTAGTTTGCCTTCCCTAAGAGGTTATGTAAGATTAGGTATGGTTTTGTTTGCACCAGCCATAATGTAGTCTACACCAGTGGTTATCAACGTTTTGAGATTAAAAGACAGCTTGAAAATATTGTGTCTTAGCCTCAGACCAGCACTAAAAAATGTGCTGCTGCCATGCTAGCGACGTATTTAAAATAACACTTTATGTATAACTAGTTACAAGTAAAATTTTAGTTTGTAAAACTATACTAAAATACTACAATTTGCGTGCCCCAAAAACAATATTGAACTGAAAATTATTGTAATGATTTTCTTTAGTAACGAACATATGTCAATTATATTATTTTCATCCTTATGATATTATTGACATCTTTTTGCTTGCTTTATTGAGCACAGCACATCTAAATGAGGTGTTATACTTGAAAGACTACATCGTAGCTCATTTTCAAATACAAGTCGGAAACGATGTTTTTCAAAAACTTTATTTTTAACCCATGCAGAAAATCCTAAATTCACAACGATTTATGTTGCAAAAGGATAACCCTATTTTGAAAGCATTCTGAGAGAGTTTTGAGTAATCTAAAGTCTTAAGTCTCGTCAATCTCACTTTCTGATGCACATAGTGAAAGTAGCATCGCTGGTCAGTTAAATGAATTGGTTTGAATTCGATATTGGTCATTTAATGAGTCAATGTGTGCAAGAAATGGGCTGGAAACACACCAAAATCCCTGAACATTCAAATCACCAAAGTAGAAGTTAAATTGATCATGCGGTGATTGCATAAGGTCAGAAATCAAATTTATCAAAAGTTGTTTATTTCTTCAGAATTTTGTGGTTTATCGGTTAATTTGCGTAACTCACCTAACATGTAAATGTTACCCTTTAATCATCTTTTTTCCAAGATCAATTTTTTCGTAAAAGCATACACTTTGCCAATGAGAGGAATTAAATGAGTCTCCTTGCTTGCACACATGAATTATGTTTATTCAGCTCTTCCACCCATAAGCTATCTTTCGAATTATCAAAAAGATTTGATTTTTGCTACTCCAAGAAACTATCTCACAGCATCACATATTTCAAACAGTCTGTTAAACACTTTCCCCCTTAGAAAAAAAGTCATTTTGGTTTGTGCAACTCGTATAGCCCCACGAAATGATGCACTCAAAACGTTTTCATAGACTTTGTTTACTTTTAATAACTAGGACGTCTGACTATCAAGTGTACATTATTTGCATGGAAAGTATTCCAATGGTTTCTCCGAGAACAAATAAATATTATTTTGAATTATCTTCGGACTATTGTAGGTTTCACGCTTTATTTACAGGAATTTGCGGGCATATTACACACTCTGATCTGGGTGGATCATCTAAAATGATCACCTAAAGCGCGAATATTCTTTATCATACCTTCGTATGGGAATTCGTCTTTTTTTTCCACTGGAACTGCATTTGATTTACACACGGATCGTAAGGGTGAGCTTGAGGAATCATTTTTGTCCTATTGTTCTGTGTTTTTCTTTATTTGGAACGTGTTTATGTGTGTCTGCAGAAGAGGGTCACTGATGGGTCATTGATAAGAAGAACTTAAGTATTTAGGAAGGGTTTGAGTCAAAAAAAATTGTTAATAACTGTAAATAATCAATGCATGCTTGTACAGGAAGCCAATGAAGGGAATGAAGTAATGGATTCCTATTTTTTTTGTTTTTTGTATTTTTTTCTCTTTAAAAGCTATCTGGTTAGCTGATCTTTACTTTCTGAAGTTGTTTAAAGTATTGTTTAGGTGAAATGGAAAGAAGAGAATCACATTAATCAATACGGGATAGAACTATTAAAGCTAACTATATATAATCATGTTATTAAGATATTTAGGCTTCAGTTTATCCTTTCTTATATAATATCATTAACTCCAGATGCGAGAAAAACTTCTCTAAAATTAAGTTCCTGAACATTTAATCGTAATCAATACCGATTACATCAATAATAACTTATCTGAAGTTTCCTTACAATTGAACATTGCATAGCAAAAATATTGATAGATAAACTATTTTGATATTAAAAAAGAAAAGAACAACTTCATTTTTAATCCATCAATGAAAATTATTGTATTTATTTCTAACATAAAAATGTACAGTGCCATTATTACTTTCTAATAAAATTTACTTACATATATATTTTTATTGCATGAAAATTTTTTTACAGGGGGGGTTGGGGCCGTCCATAAATCACGTCACGCACCTAGGGGGGGAGGGGGGTCCCACTTTTGTGACGAT